>JAUZND010019230.1:0-26062 GCA_034780555.1 Coelogynopora nodosa | reverse complement strand
GATAAATCTTGAATAGCACGCTATATTTGTAGTCCTTATTGCCGTGGTCACCGCAGAACAGGTTCGTTGCCCGAATCTCGAGTTGGTACGACTCTGATCCGAACTGAAATGGAGCCGGTATCTTCTTACCAATTTTAATCACACAATCTGTCCTTCTTTCGAGTAGGTGGGTCTCACTTTGTAACCATTGCCCTTGTCAGAGAGTTCACTTAGACCTTGTTCGACCCTAGATTCGAAAAATTGAAATGCCTGGAAAAGCGGGCAATTGCCATCTTTGTCAATCAAGGGAAAAAGGGGGGGGGGGATTTAAAAAAAAATTAATGGGAGGGAGGGGGGTTATGAGTCAAGATCTATTTTTAGATATGAGTAATAAATCTATTTATAAGTGTGGTCGAATCGACCCTTCCTATACTACTATGGTTCAATCAAAAAATATATTTATTTGAAGAAAAGGGGTAATCTT
Organism: Coelogynopora nodosa; assembly: GCA_034780555.1. Lineage (NCBI taxonomy): Eukaryota > Metazoa > Platyhelminthes > Proseriata > Coelogynoporidae > Coelogynopora > Coelogynopora nodosa. Next base: position 25,599 of record JAUZND010019230.1, on the reverse strand, counting down.
TTAATCTTTTTAATCTTTTAATTAACGTAGACTTAATTAGATAAGTCAATAAAGTCAATTAATTAGCTATTATATATTCCGAGAATTTGAAAAAATACAATGTACCCTGCAGTTCTATTACAAATAATATCTGTACAAATAATATCGGTTTTATTTAGACGGTCCGCGCTTCATAAGCTATTGTTTAAATTTCACGTTCGCTGTGACAAAATGTACACGATTTGTTTAGATCAGAAAAGTCATGCTTTTAAAAGTATTACAACTAAATTATTCTGCCATTCAAACGATGTTATAATTGAAATAAATATTGAATTTATATAATTATAAATATGTTTAGAAAGTATGAAAAAATGGTGTTTTCAATTATGTGTCCTTTAACAAAAACAAAATTTGTCCTTCGGTTCTCAAAAAATCCACGCACGAGGATTGTATTTGTGTGTATTAAATGCATTATATTACAATATTAAGTTGAGTTCAAATAGTAGTGTAATAGTGCTTCATTAGCATTTTACGCCATTTAAAAACAATAAATAAATACTACTCACCTTGAGCAAAAGCTTGATATTTTGAAAATGAATTATGGCCTGAAGTTACAAAAATAAACAGATAAGCAAATTAAATTTGTTCACAGTCGACACAAAAAAAGCATTATAAATCAAAAAGATAGTAAATATATAAGTATACTTTTTTGCAAATTTTAATTATGCACTAAAAAATTTAATTTAATTAAATTTAATAAAATAAAACGGAAATTTCTCTATTAAACATATACTACTGCTTTCAAATTTAGTAGTAGGAAAATATTATAAAAATAATGAAGCAAGAAAATGTAGACATACATGATGAAGAATTCGATAAACTAATAAATAAAATCAAAACATTTCTCAGCAGTTCAAATAAAGATAATTTTTGTAATTTTCATAGAAATATATTTTTAATGGATCGGCGTGCAAACTGTTCTTTTAAAAACCAAAAACTGAAAACACTGAACAAAACCGGTCGTCAATATACAACATGAGCGGCGAAAGACTCAGTACCATCCTCAATCGAACGGAACTATCCTACAGACATCTTGACCACTCCTTTAAATGGACAACACTCAACTGGAATCCTCCCTTCCAAAGAGTCTGTACGAAACAGCTGCACGCGCTGCCTTCTCATCTCACATAATCCGGTAGAGATGTTTATAGGATACATTATAATAATGATGTGGCCCGCAAATTCAGTTATAAAAATCGGAGTTGTAAAAGTAGATTATTTCTCAGTTCCATTTCAACTATGCAGTCTATATAAGTGTATCTTATAACATTGACGTATTCCTTTGACTAATTAGATATTCGAGGAAGTAGGAGTTTAGTGTTACGTATATATGCCAGCTTCACTAATCCATTGAAGGATAAAAGTTCAAAATGGAAAAACATCTGAAAATATTTAAACATCCAAAGTTGGCGTTCAGAAAACAATTGTAATCCTTCTTTATTACTCATTAATACTTATTTCGAGTTAACATGTTTAGTTTTCTTTTCATTTTTAAGGAATCATTTGCATTATATCCATTGTTAAAACATTAATAAAACTCTAAAATTAAAATTCTGCCAAAAACTCTTATGCCACGATTGCTATAGTTTGCTAAACTTATATTAATTATAATTCCAGTAAAACGTCTATTAAATATTCAACGAATTATAGTCAAATTATTGTAAGTACGGATCATGTTTGTTTCCTTTGTTGCTAATGGCAATCCGATCGACCAATCAGACGAGACGATAGCTTGCATCGCCAATTGTCGTAAATAACCATAGACTGCAAATAGAGAGACATAATTATAGCTAAAACTGCAATTTCTAGAAGGGAGTTGAGAGGGGGGGAGGTACAGCTGGCCTTTTCCAAGTAAAAACTGAATTTTTGAACCTCTTATATCTCGAGAACTACTACAGTTCTAAACACCTAATTTGGCCCACAAGTAGAATTTTGATAGAGTAATAAAGTATATTAATAATTATTTTACATTTCCCAATAGGTCTTAAATGGTGGCTGAAAGAAAATCTTCATGTTTTACATATGTGAAATGATAGGCATAAAGATAAGTAATTTACACGCAATTTATCTAGATACTGAAAATGTTAGTTTTTTTTTATCTTATTACGAAAAAAACAATTTTATTATATTTCCAAAAACGTATTATATTATAAAGAACAATATATCAATAGTTTTTTTTAAACAAGCGGAAAATGTCTCAATTAAAATGTTCTTTCCCTTCTAGAATCTTATTGGTCAGCTTACTGCATTCTTATTGGTCAGCTTATTGCATTATTATTGGTCAGCTTACTGCATTCTTATTGGTCAGCTTATTGCATTCTTATTGGTCAGCTTACTGCATTCTTATTAGATGAGCGTCAAACAGCGCATGATATTGTGTCATTTCACTTTTCACTAACGCATAGCCATACATAGTGCCCCGTTTATTATAGTTATTATCCCAATTTCTTTGTTAATAACCAAATTGAACACTGAAACTTATTTTATACGTAACTATACGTAACTACACGTAACTATACGTAACTACACGTAACTATACGTAACTACACGTAACTATACGTAACTATACAACGTAACTATACGTAACTACACGTAACTATACGTAACTATACGTAACTATACGTAACTATACGTTACTATACGTAACTATTATGTTATACTCACCGCTAAATCTGGCCGTCGTGAAGCGATGCTCGGGCGACTCGGGGGAGCAGTGATGCCGGGAGCACACCCGGAGTCGAACTCGATACTCGGCGTTGTCAAGGAGACCCGATATAACACGCTTGAACACCCGGGTGCGTTGTGCCGCCTCCGGCGGGAGGGGGGAATTGTCGTTGGAGGAGGACGGCGGGGAGCGTGTGTTGATGGTACTTGTGAGGGGGGCTGGGAACTGGAGGATGGACCACAGCTCTTCACTGCTGTTCTTAGACTAGGAAAGGTGGGGGAGGTTCAGAAAGTGAAATAATATATTTAGTTCTATAGCGCGTGACAACGATTTTGTATAACTTCAATATAATATATATGAATTTCCGGATTACTCCAAACTTATGACATAATACATATTAATAGAAAAAGTGTAAAAGAGTATTATTACTCAAACAAATAACGAAATTTTCACAATTATTTAGAATAATTAAATTTTGTTGTATGGAAATTTTAATTGCATTTAATATTTAACACGTAGTCAATGATTTATTCCACTGTTAAGGTATTGTAAATTGCACTGAAAATAATTACATATCCAATTAAATATACAATCGACCAGGGAGGCAAGATATAAATTGAAAATGAAAAATGAAAAAATTGCTTCTAAATATTATAGCGAGGTGAAATTGCAATTTGACGAAGATACACAACGCCATCGATAATAATCTAACAAAATATTGAATACTGTTATATAAAAGCGTATTTAAAACTACGCATTTCAGACGAATTGTAATAGAATGTATGATATAAACTATTTATGCATTAAAATCGGGTGGTTCAGCAAAATCTTGCAAAAGTTTCATCTGCACTTTCGAGTTTTTGTTCACATTAGAATATGTTCAGGTTTGACTCACTCAATCTTCTCGAATTCAAAACAAGCCAAAAACAAAAAAGCAAACAACATCGGTATCAATCAAAGATAAAAAGGTGACCATAATTAGGTATGTATCCCTACCAAAAGGCAAATTTTCATAAATTACTGTTTACAGTGTAAATAAAGAACTAGACACATTTTAATAGTGAAATTATTTACAATTAAAAACGTTAACTTTAATTGCTTTAATTATATAGAATTCATACAATATAATACAAAAAAATTGTCTTATTTTAAAGGCTATATATTTTAGTACTTTATATTCAGTGCGCGAACGTTATTATTTTCCACTAAAAAACAAAGAGTTTTACACGAGAATATGCAAAAAAAGTTAGGATTTTTCCAAAAATATATAGGGCTGTCAGAGATTATATGAATATTTCCTCGGAAAAAATATTGTTCAAGTAACTAACAAAGAAGATACCAAAAGGCTATTTTTAATATACAGCAATTAATTTAATGAAATATACTAACATACTAACTGAAAAACAATAAATAAATAAAATGGGAATAAAGTAAAAACAGAATATTTATATATCTAGCATCAAACCGATTTAGGAGTCATAAAAATTACGATTAAAAACAATAACTATATTAAGCTGTAAAAACAATTATTCAAATATTTTTGTATAGCTTCACAGTACTATCCAAATTTCCGAGTCAATAAAAATCAATAAAATTCTATGATTTTCCAATATTCGCTCAATTTTTACGAGGCGCAATCATGAATGTTGAATATTATATTATATTGAATGTCATATTATATTAGTTAATCGCAATTTGAACAAAATTGTTCAGTTCATTTTTAATTGAGACATTTTTTGTTTGTTTTTGATTTAAGATATACGTAAATAATTCAGTGTGAACTCTTGTTATAGCCAAAAAACGAGGCAAAATTATCACAATAATACTTAATACAAAGCAGGCATAGCCGGATTTTAGAGAGAAAGGTAGAGAGCCTCAACAATCGGAAATCAACAGTGTTCTTTGGTATTTCGTGGGAGGGTGCTGGCAGTGCTATACAGTTCTGCAAGGATATGTTGGTCCAACTTGCCAGAACCTGGCGACCATCATATTACATCTTGAAGGCAGAGAAATGGGCGCCCTGTATTATAGCCCATCTAGATAGCTGCTAATCATATTCAGGAAGCACTTCATTTCACCTGACATTTGTATCAATGTTGGCCAAATTAACTGACGTTTGCGCTGTATTATAGAAGAGAAGGCCTGTAGTACACGCATACAGCGTGGCTTTGGTCACAACAGGGATAAATTATAGTAGGCTACTGCTGCCGCCGTTTTAATGGATTAGTTTAATTAGACTTGTGCACTTGTCAGTTTGAAAAATTAAGGGACTTCGAACTGCAGATTTGTGTGCAATGGTGAAAGTCATTTCTGCACTATATAAAGAGTTTATGACAGAAGTTAACAGACGAAAGTTGTTATGGTATATTATAGTCAAACCTTATGGAAATAAAAAAAAATTGTTAGGAACAAATTAGATGTATAGGATAAATATGAGCAGAAAAAACAAACCAGTAACAAAGAACTAGGTTTAAAATAATAAAATAATCACAGAGCAAATGGACTAATTATAAATTTAATAATAATAACTTGCTTATAATAATAAAATACCCCTAAATATATATTGATAGCTGAGGGTCCAAAGTCCCGCACTATTGTTTGGGTCACCTTTCTTATTATAAATATCAGTTGTTACACGTGTTTTGACTGTTAATGATTTTGACTAAGAGATTTTGACCCGAGGGAAATTTGACAAAGAGGGATTTTGACAGAGGGCAGGTTTTGCGATCTTTTGACCATGGGAGTTTTTGACCGAACCCTGCTCTATATATTATAATGTTAACCTTATTGAACTCTGGAGACATACAAACAGTAAAACTATAAAACTGGCTTATCTTTTCTCCCAGCTCCTTTTCATAAGTTTGTCTATTTGTAAATTGTGTCTTCTATAGTTTTAGCTAAATCAAGAGAAACTGGAAGCAAATGTTTACAAATAGACAAGTGACTCAATAAATGGATAAATGACTAATTTGGTCATTTCTGTCCTATATATTACGTATTGTGTGTTTTTTATCAGTTACAGACCCCTTAATTGGTCTCGCGTGAGACCCTCTCTCGTTCATTTTTGTTTCTATATTCATATATACGTAGTTATAGTTATATATTATATATATTATGATATTTGTTAAAAATATATAGCTAATAAGGTGATAACGCCACGCAGGTGAAAATGCATGTTTTCGAAAATTATGATTGAACAATATTAGGAAAAAAATTGCGAAATGTCTAAACATTGTTCTGTAAATTATATCTTACTATTATATGACGCTAATTACTGTCCTCCAGAAATCTTAAAATTTAGTTTAGCTAATCTATAACCTCACACACACAACTATATACCAGAGAACATCTATTTTATTTATCAGAGTGAATTTGTAAAAGGCGATTGTAAGAGGTATATTATGTAAAAAATATAAAGAACTTCATTAATGTTATTAGCGTCCTCTTTATATGAATTGCTATAAATTGGAAATTATAATTTAATAAATTTCAAATCATTTAAAAAAAATTATAGTAACATAGTAAAGTGTTTTTAAAATCCATTTTGAGTTACTTATGGTGTCATAACCGTCCTCATTGTGGCCATCAATCATGAAAGTCAAATAAGAAACAAGCAAACAATGACAAAATGCTGACCAATATTCGTTTAATACAGAATAATAAATACACCGCAAACAGAGATAATGGAAACATTTCGACATTATGACATTATAATAAATTGAGCTATACACATCGTTGCTTCAAAATTAATTTATAAATTATTGGATAAAATTAATATTATTATTCTGATAAAAATACATTAAATTCTATCGAAAATAAATTAAAAACATATAAAAAATGTTGTATTTGTAAATGTTAACTGAAAATTATAATGATATATAATAATAATAATAATAATAAAAAAGATAAAACACGACCGGATAAAAAGAATCCACTATTATGAACATTCTATTATTAGAACCTTCTATTAGGAGACTTTTTTAAAGCCATAAATATTATACAGGTTATATATATAGTTAAGGAGTGTGCCTGCATCTTATATAGACCTAAAGTTGCAATAAATTGAATAAAGGCTTTTAGAAAATTGTTCATTTCACTCAAAAGGAAGACGATAATTTAATTAGTATATTACTTTCTATATAAAACAAGGTGGTCCCCTTGATTGAAACTTTTAGACGAAAACAAAATGATTACTAGTTAATAATAATAATAATACTCAATTTGTAACTTATAAAACACAAAACACGAAAACATAAATATTGTTATTATTTAAAAAAAAGCTTTTGCATTATACTATAAACGATCAAAATCAATAATTGTGTCAAATATAATCTGCAAAATCAATAATATAATATTCAAATATAATCAATATTAATATGCAGACATAAAATAAATTCATAAAATATAATATAATGTAGCAGTATAAATAATAAGGGCCTATATGCCGCTTTATAGTTTTTTACCTGTTATAACTTTATACCACGTTATATATTCCAGATATAATTACATAAAGCATGGGCCTACAATATATATCAGATTACAATTATTACAATAATATAAATAATACATGATCCGACCCGACCCCCAGTTCACTTTTTATTAAATTTCATGAAGCAAACAAATTATAACCTAATATCCAGGATGTAATAAATTTCACCATTATTATAGTAACCATTATAAAACAGAGAAAAACAAATCCTTTGAAATAAAATTTGTAAAAGTCATATAGGCCGGATCATTAATTATACTTTTATGTGAAGATTATGGTAATTACATCATTTGCATTAATGAAAGATTTGCACAGCTCAGACAAACACATTTATTATTCTGAATCTAAATAAAACATAAATAACGCTATATTGGAGGAAAACATAGTGCAGCCACCTCAAACCACAAAAAAACATCGTACTCAATGTAAATATACATCCGTTGTTTTTTGAAATATTACTGTGATATTATAAATGTTATACTATTTAACTATGTTATAATATCTATATATAGCATAAATAGTCTATATACAAGGTTTCATTCAATTCAGGTAAAATGCGACGAAACACAAAAATTAGTAATAATAACATGAAATAAATTTTAATAATTTCAAAGTTTTTATAAATTTTTAATAATTTAAAGGATTTATATTTACCTTTTAACGACGGCATTGTCATCTTAATTTCAAAATATAGTCAAAAATCACAATCTAGTAGGCCTATAGTCAAGCATATTAGTCATATTTTAAATTTCGGAAAAGAATCCATAAATAACAGACTCAACAGACTCTATATACATATAGACATGACGGAAAGGAACAGAAATGAAGCCAACCAAGACATCATAACATAATATATATAACCACACAATATCTAACGCAAAACCGCCCAGCAGACACGTCGTCACCACAGTAATTATAGGAAATCTCAGCAATCGACATGAACAGTTGACAAAGTGGGAACCAAAGTGGTGACCACTACTGCAGTATATATAGTCGAGACAGATTATAATTATCTTAGACAGAGTTTCGACCAGAAGACTACTCAAGCCGTGGGGGAGGGGGGGGGGGTGGGAAGTAGCAGGAAAAAGCATCTGAAAGTGTCGTTAACAGCTTCTTCAATGAACTATGAAGAGGGCTCGATCCCTTCCACGATCAAGTGGAGGGTAAATATTGGTGGGTCATTTATTTGGAAGGAGGGGGGAGGGTGGCGAGCACTATAGCGCAGCTGGTCGGTGTATATAATGGTCCGCTGCGTGGCGGGAGAAATTGGGGCTGTTTTCTTGGGTAACAATCATTCAAAGCATTTACAACTTGACGAAACCGGAGTTTAGCGTCCTAAATTGTAAAAGTTGTTTAATTAATAATTACAGTTTCAGTAAACTAGAGTAAATTTTAAATGTATATATCATGTCTGGCAGACCACGTGCGCAAACAACACACACCGCACCAGTGGTGCCGTGGTGAGGCATTTCAGAAGATATTGGTACCAATCAATGAACAATATAATGTTTGATACAATATGTTATCTCTTCCTGAGCGTATTCTGAACTACTTTCACTTACAAAATTATTTTTGATGGACATCTTTAGTTTTTGACTTGTTTTAATTTAAGACACTAAACTCCAACTTTGCCTAAAACTTTATCTGAAGGAAGCATATATATATATAATATTCCAGTTATATCTAGTTACAAATATGTTATTGTTATTTAAAGCTGGTTTTAAAATGATTAATTAAAATTAACTTAATAAGTTAAGAAATATATATTTATCAAATTTAGATCCAATCAATTATTATATTAATTACTTATGTCATAAATACAATCAAAACAAATTCCAGTAAAAAAATAGAGAGAGTCAGTTTACACAGTCTATAAAGCGCAATATATAAACCACAGCAGCTGGTATTTCAGTACAACCCAAATTGAAAGATTTAAGAGCTCAAAGTGAAGACAATTTAAAATAATACCATTTGTTTATTCGGAGGAAAAAACGACTCATTTGTTTGACGCATTTTATATTGTGTAACAAATAAATAAATAATAAAGACGTTTTGCGTAACTATTCTGTATATGGTATAATATAAATATTATTGTCAATTACTGTTTGAAATATATTTAATTTAAAATAATGACGCCGTAAGCGAATTATAAATATAACCGTGATTAAATATCAGATAATCACATTTTTTTAATATTGATTTATTATAAATTATCACATTTAATAGTAAATTACTACATTTAATAGTAATTTCGCCTAACAAATTATCAAACTTTAGCAAAACAATAAGAAAACAATAGATACGTTATTACATTTTTCACAGAAAGGAAAAATATTAAAAATCATAATCGTATCTATATTTTTACAAATTCTATTTCGATAGTGTTATTATATAGAATTAATTTCTCTGAATACAAGATGGTTTTTTAAACAAAAAATATTCTCAACAAAATTGTAAAATATAACATAATAGCGTATAATAACAATATATAAGAGTTTGCACGATGAAACTGCGAAATATATTTAATAATCTTAATTAAGATTCAAAACGAAACTTCACTCAACAGCTCAGCTCAGCTCAGCACAGCAAATAGTCAATCTCAATTACGGAAAATATATTATATTGTAACGAAAACAGGGCTGTTATGTTTACGTATATCACGAATTTCACAAACTAACCTTTAAGCTCAAATTTATTCAAAATGTGACAAATTGAATAAATTGAATTTTTTTATTTACAAATAAGGCGTCCAGCTCTATATAACGAAAATGAAGCCAAAGCTAAAATGTTGGATTCCAAACCCACAAACGCAGAAATACAATACGTGCCATATATTCTCAACTTGATACAAACCATTCAGGACACCCGCAGACTTACTGGACATACGTGACACGATTATGAATCCATTCTTTCTCTCAGATCATAATATAAGTCTGGCCATAGACAGACAGACAGACAACCGTAGAGCGGACAACCTGAATCTCAATCCTACATGACAGGAACGGCTTACGGAGGGATAATTCAATCAATAAGTAGAGATAATATGCGGCCAGTCTGTTCACATGGAGCAGCAGCATGCGAGCAACTGATGTATTAATGTTCCCGTTATTGTATTATTACTGTTATTATTATTAAGAGAGAGAGAGAGAGACGCGGGTCAGTTTTGTGCTATTGTGGTGATTTGGGGGGACATGTGGTGCTCTATCGTTGATTGTTCCCCATGCAATGACATCATTCCCTCCTCCTGCGTTGCCCATTGTATAGAAGGCCAACTTCATATCTCCACAGAACACACGAAGAGGGAATCACAATAATATGTAGAACGAACAATATTGCCTTGGCCAGACATTTTTCATTTTTTATCTTTCTGCGTGCAATATGTCAGCCACTGCAGAGACAGCGTCCGAATTAGTGTCGGTGAATCATAATATTATATACGCAATCTATTATTGCGTGAAACAAAAGATTTCTTTTCCTGAACGAAACAACCAGTGTATGATAGAGATAGCCTACATAGCTGCTCCTTATAATATACGAAGACTTTGAAACAAGTTCCTTCCCAATCATAACTGACACTGAAGTTGACAAGTTGTCATGGTTTCAGGCGTGTGTATCTAGGATTTTAGACACGGGGGGGGTTCTAAAATGTTTTAAGGAGGGCGGCAAATAGCATAGAAATGAATATCGACTTTTAACATTTAAAAATAAATAGATGTAATTGTTGTATTCTACTATATATCGATCGGGTAAATACTACAATTTATCATTTACGCAAAATACAGATAATATATAAATCACATGCAAACATTTCTTGCTAATGAAATTTTTATTTTCTGTGTCAAAATAGAAATTGTATAATAGATGGAATAAAGACAATGTCTAAATTATAATATTATCTATAAAACTCATATTTGCCGCATTGTATAATATACTTTCAAAATGTATAACTCGGGAATTGAGTTCTCCATAAAAAATACAGCCAATCATTTTATGATATTATGTTTTTGATTAATTATAACGAGAACAATAATAATACATTTAATTAAAAATATTAGAATAATCTAATTGGAAAATGTTCTCTTTAAATATGCCTTTCCCGGTTATAGTATACATCATGTTAAAAAAAGTATTTACGACAAAATATATCTTATATATCACACCGACTGTTTTTATGATATCTAATTTGGTTGACTAATTCAAACGTGAAGACTGCAGCTGATCCACTTCTGCGGCAGATTATGATATCACAATAAGGTCCCAGTGTGAATAAAGCTTTCATTTTTTTCTTCATAATTATTGACAAAGAGAGAAAACTAATATATATATATATACCAAAGATAATTATATAAAGCTGAACATATAGTATATATATTGAAAATTATAAAACGTGATTAAAATGTTTTAAAGTTTTGAAAAAAGTTATAACTGCGCAATTAAAATGTAATCTGATGCTACGTTTACAAATTGCGTGAATTATAAAATACACTGTAAATCTTTTAATGCATTATCATGCATTATAATCATAAATATATCATTTTAATGCATTTCTTCAACTGATAATGCATTACCTGAATATATATATATTAAAATAATGCATTAAGAGTAAATTGGTAGGCATTACTTTAATCCTATTTTATTAATGCATTACTTTAATCCATTTTATTAATGCATTAAATTAAAATCAGTTAAAATTCAGTAAAGTATTTTTGGAGAAGAAAGCGTGTAATATTTTAAAAAACAAAAAAATAATCAATTAAATGTTCAGTGGCCGGACCTACCTAACGATGAAGGTACCTATAGGTATTATTGAAAAATATCGAGAAACAATCAATTTAAGATCAATTATGGTCGAACTGGTTCATCGAACCAGAAAAGAATATCAGATGTGTTTGATATTTTTATTTGGCTCAGGGCAAACTCTGCTTCTGATTGGCTGTGCGGAGGGAACACCCCTGCTGGTTGAACTTCTCCGCATCCTTTGTTGTTTTTGTGTAGGAAAACCAGTATTATACCAGTACTATATATAGCAGGTAGATGTATAATTATTTAATATGGTTAATGATTGTATTATTGATGGAAATCAATCGATGTAAATATATAGACATATAAATATCTTCACTAATGATAAAAGTGCTTTAAATGCCTTCTGAGCATTAATTTACAATCTATTTGTTAACATTGGTTATTCTTTAATTGGTAAATCTTTCTATGCAATATAGCATATATAGTTCGTCGAACTGGCTCGCTCAGTGTGTAAGCAACAGTTCAACGAGTGCACTAGGCAACGAGTGCAATTCAGTTTTATTTATTGGTTGTTTACATATGTATCATTATGTGTTGTATCACCAATGAATAAATTAATAAAATGCAGCATGTCTCCGGTAATTGCCTACACTATACACTATAGAGGTAAATACCTAGTATTAAATTGTTTCTCATATTATGAATGAGAATTTTTTCATTTAAATTTATAAATCAGTGTAATTCGAACGGTTATTGTATTATTTTTATATATTACAAATTCAATAATTTTTACAAAACATCTTATTTATTTTTAGAAACTTTGTAGATTATATATTCCTGGTCTATACTAGGTACTAACATTAATTATAGTATACATAATATGGAACAAAGTCTTAAAAAGTATAAATTACCAACATGCAACATTCAACATGTATGATAATCTTAAAGTTGTATAGAACATTTAAAATTCACTATTCAGAATGTATAATAGTTTTTTATTTAGATTTAATAATCCGATCATAAACAAGTACTTAATCTATATTTATTATTTTGTACATTCAAAGATATTTTTACACTCTTAGGTATATAAATAATAATCCTCTGCAATTTCTAATTTAGATTATTTTTATCTAAATTTAATATTCATAATATAAAGTAGCGGCACATAACAATATTTTTAGATCGTGTTTAAAATCACTTTTGTTTAAACAATCGGTTTAACGTGCATAAAGAAATAATTTGAACCGAAGATGGTCGTGCTAAAAGTGGTTATTCAGAACAGTGATAAGTCTTTTTTAATATCTGTCCCAGCTACTCTTAAAGATATAACTGACAAAAGTAAGAACCTTTTATGTTTTATTAAACAATACAATTTCAAAATGTTTTATTTATTAAAGTTAAGTCTGACAAGTGACAGTCATTGATACATACTAGCTAGTAGCTGTTATGCTGGGCAAAGATAATGGTAGGCACAAAATAACTAGAATTAAGATCTAAATTAAGTAACTGCATATATATCTTGTAGTGACTGGTAAAATAGAATCATATTTTTAGATTTCAATTTATGTAATAAGTTAATAGTAATACTTTTGCTATTAAATTTAGAGTGCTTAGTATAGTCCAGTCAACCTAGCATTTAACCCAAGACAAATTGCAATAGTAATAAAATTAGTATCAATCGATAGCATTTTTTCTGTAGAATTACTAAGAATATAAAAAATTGAAATATGGGAACACTCTGAAAATAATCATTATTATTAACTGTTTTCCATATTCCTGATTTAAAAAAAAATATTTAAGAAAGAAATTCCAAAGCAATACACCTATCCTTTTAAATACCAATTGTATGACTATTTCAATTTGTCCTGGGTTTTGTCTGTTTTTTGGCTATGTTTACTGGACTATAATTAGAGCAGGTATAATATTATAAATTTATATATATATAAAATTATAGACTTATGACTTACATCATTATTTCATATTTTAACATATCATCAATGCATATATAGTCTGAGTCAGGTAAATTTTATCAAAATTCTATCATGACAAAGTTGGGTATATATGCAATGTTTTTGCTGAAAATAGTAGTTAAGGGTATGTACATAAAAAATCAGCTGGGTGCCATCTTAGTTATAAACTAAAACCCTTTGGGCCTTGGACAATTTTTAAGAGCATATTTTTTGATTTCCCATATTAAAGAATATGAAAGATATTTTGAATTTTGTTGAATTTTGTTAAAAATTATTATTTTTGAGAAAATGAAGTTTTTTTTAACTTTTACTTTTAGATAACATATTTTATATCAATTCATTCTCTAATTGGTTCCTAACATTTAAAAAATAGAATTTAGCCTAGGCTAATAATTTTTATAATTCAAATTCTATTCTTTTTAAATGTTAATAATTAGACCATTTTTAGCCATAAAATGCATTGTTTTGCAGTATAGAATAGAAAGTATATAGAATAGGAATCAAAAAAATTATGAGGCTAATTAAGAGACTTTCCGATCACCCTGTACAATTAATCAATTTATATTATTTTTATAATTGCACCAAGAACAACTAAAATGGTCATTTTGTGGAACAGTATTTATGAACAGACCCATATATACCCAATTTGACAGTCATGCTATGGTTCTACTTGACTTGAATAGTATATATTGTCTGAAATATTAAAAAAATGACACTGAACCTGAATTTTCTATATTGTGTTTGCTAAATTTAAGGTTGGGCTGGGCATTAATTTTTTTTAATATATAAAGTTTTAGTATGCTTTGGTGATGTGTTAAGTGTTAATTAGGTTCATTTTAGGTTCAATGTCATATAATTTTAATGCATCAGGAGCATTTATAGCATAATAGTATAGTGTAGCATGGCATAGTGTAATAGCCTATACCTTATGTAAAAGACATGTAAATACCTACTTCTGGACTTTGTTTGACCATCAGTGTTTTTCTTAACATATGTTAACAAAAGACTCTTGTTTTATTATGTTATTTATATATGTAATGCTACACAGAACAGTCATAGCATGTACAACAGAGTAGGAGCACATGTTTATAGTTATTTATAATCAAGCATATTTTTGGCACATTTTGCAAATCTGTGCTATATATACAGGGTTCATAACGTGTCAGGGAATTTGACCAGTGTCAGGGAAATTTTTTATATTAAGTGACAAAATTGTCTAAATTGTCGAATTAAAAAAAATAATGCATTTGAGAAAGCATAACCGGTATCCATAACCAGTGGCTGTAAAAAATTTCAGGGAAAATCATTTTGCCTAACTGTTATGAACCCTGATATAGATGCTTAATATCCCTTGATTTTCATATGCAGTGCACTATATATATGGGTTGTGCACATTTTGCAAATGGAAATAGCCCAGCTTGCACCATTTGCAAATAGTACAATAAAAATATTAATGTGTATTTATCAATATATTATTGATGATATTATAACTGACTGACATTTTTGATACATTTACAAATGGTGCAACTTGCACATTCTGCATATGCATGATTGTTTAATATAATAGCTAGATATCTTACAAATTATGAATTTAACTTTCAAATAATACATTTACAAATGGCAATTTCTGCAAATAGCACATTACAATGAGAACACCCCCTTAGCCTTAGGACGGCAAATTTTTGCTTGAAACTTCATTTTGGATGATTTTTTTTATCATTCAATTCTAAAATATTCCTAAATACCCCAAGTATTCCTAAGTAGTGATTTTTTGAAAGGAAAAATAATTTAACCCTTTCACTATGGGAGATCACTGGCTATCCACTGGAAATTTATATGATGAATAATATATAAGCCACAGGTAGAGATCTATTGATTATTTAGTCTATAAATATAGCCCAAAGAATATCAAATAAGAAATTCCATAATCAATGAACCATAGATCATATTACAGTGTGGTGTGTGTAAGTATCTCACTGTACTCATGTTTTATATAGATTTTAGAGTGATTAGGTAATTACTCTCTAGATAATATGAGCAATAAGTCAGATCATATTTCTGCCTAGCTCTTATAATCAGTTGTATACAGTTTTTTATAGAACCATGCACATATATTTCTATGTCAGAATATTTCTATGTCAGAAAAAGAAAAATAGCTAGCCATTATACCTAAAATTTGTGTATGAGCATGCTCGATACACTCAAAATAACCTAGGTATTATTATTAATTTGTGGGTATTATAATAAAAAGTATATAGGTAAATTGTATTATAGTAGGTGTACCATGCATGTCATGTCTATTTCTATGCCAAGAAAAGAAGAATAGATAATTTTACCCAAGTTTAACTTTATTTTCAATGTATATTTAGCAGTAAAACACAGCTTCCTGCCCCGCCACGAATACCCAGTAGAGTGGTTTTGGGCCACCCTAAATAAATTTCTGTGCATACCCTTACTATTTATATTTTTCATTATTTTCCCATTTATACACTTAAATTTTTAAATGATTAATAATTATAGGCATACTATTTTATTTATACAACTACTTAAAACAATAATTATTAGGTACTTAATTATTTAAACTAATAGATGTATATATATAAATCCCTGACAGTAATACTGAAATTTTCTGGGCATCAATGTTGAAATTAATAGACATTGCCTTAATAATAATTCCATATGGATTTTAATATGGATAATTGTTTGTCCGCTTTTTACCTACATTGATGCCCTGCTTATTTCCTGTATTAAATAATGAAGTATAATACTAGTACCTATATTCATTATCTTTATTGGGCAACAATGGTAGACATTTTTGGGTGATTGTGCACTCTCAGATTTCCAACAATATTAACCTCAAAAAGATAATCTTAATAGTACTACATTACATTTAAATTTCATGAAAATATTTTTTTATCATTTTTTATACCAAAATGTTGTGCCCTTAATTGTAGAGAGCCATGTGCATATGTTAGAAAAAAACTGACTATGTCCCTGAAGATGCATTATTATAGATGCTATTTTACATATAAATTTAACTTTTTTCACTACTTTACAAATGGTGCAACTTGCACATTCTGTAAATATATAATTTTTGTTTCATACTATAGATACTATTTTACATATGAGATGGTTTAGTGACATTTTTTGGAAACTTGAGGTTAATTAATTTAAGTACTTGGAAAACATGCAAAAATGTAGTGTCGAAAATGATTTTTGTTGTCTTGTATCACCAGTTGAATTTAATACTTAAACAAGTAATAAAAAATCATGCTGATTTATTTAGGTTAATTACAGTTAGTTTTAAATAGATAAAAAATATGTAATCCAGAATGAAGAAAAGTTTAAACACTATTTATACCTAAATGTGAACTTGCTATAGATGTTGGGTATGAATTATGAGTTTAATATGTTCACTCTTCTTTCTACATAGGATTTTTGACAGGGTCTTATAGGTGTTTTCAGGCAAATCCTCTGTATTGCAAAGTTTGATTTTATTATTTATTTTTACAACAATAGAATAATTATTCTCAGTAAATATTCTCATCACAAATTTTTATTTTATTTTTTAGTTGAATTAGTGACCAACAAAGCTGTGTTAGGTGTAACAGCTATGGGGTGCACCATAGATGATACAATAATCTGTGATCTCCCACCATTAACAACAATTGAAGCAGAAGTCAAGGAGAAATTTCTGGAGATGTTACCCCCATTCGAACCTCCTGCCAATTCAACCCTTATAGACAGCATGGATCCTCCTGCAAACACAAGCATTGATACTCTTACTCCTATGCCTTGCTCCAATCAACCTCAACTTGGTCCACAGTGGCCTCCAGTATTTTGGCCTGACCTTCCAAACACTCAAATACAGTGGCTTCAAGCACAATCAAGTACTCCCCTTCCTCAACAGTTTGGCTTGTACAACACTCAGGCACCATTCCATCCAGCTCAGCCAAGTACTCCTCTTCCACCAAAGTCTGGCCTGCACTCAAACACTGAAACACCATTCCATCCAGCTCAGCCAAGTACTCCTCTTCCACCACAGACTGGTCTGTACAACACTCCAGCACAGCCAAGTACTCCTCTTCCACCACAGATTGGTCTGTACAACACTCCAGCACAGCCAAGTACTCCTCTTCCAAGCACAAGCATTCAAGCACAGTTGCCTCCAGCACCTAGCCGACTTCCCCTGTCACAGCATAATAGGAGTGCAGCTATGCCATTCCAGATAAGTGTAAGTCACTGCATTTGTGGTTTTCATTCTTCTAGTATTGCTAGGCTTGATCGGCATATTAAGATGGGTTTAGCTTGTCAAATGTTATGCACAAAATGTCGCAGTTCATTCAAATCTGTTAGAGGCCATAAAATTCATAGTGAAAAGTGTACATTTAGTTTACCATCTTCTGTTATTTCTCTTCCCATATATGAAAATTCTTTTAAACTAGAAACAATAACTGCTCTTGCAATAAAACTCAGAGGTAAACACCGTGTCAACAACTCTACTGTCAATGAAGTGTTTAGTATTTTTTCTCATACTGTAGATCACCTTAGGTCTTCCATCAAAGAATCTTGCCTGCCAGAATTTGATGAAATGAGCTCCAAATTACATTCACTGACATCAATTAAAAAGAGGGAAACATGCCAAGCTGGATTACAACTTTCACCAATTGAAGTTAATATAGATGATAGAAAAGCATATATTTTTAAGTTAAATGATATTGTATCATTTTTGTTGCAATTCCCGGAGGTTCTCGCATTTGTCAAATCTACTTCCATCAAGTCAGATTATATGCATGACTTTGCAGATGGTGTTTTGTGTACTCAAAAACCTAATTTATTGCTTTTTAATATTTATGCTGATGACATAGAAATATGTAATCCCATCGGAAAACATCGGAAAATTCATAAACTCACACAGTTTTACCTGCAGCCTTTATTTATCCCTCCATATTTACGCTCTAAGCTCATTTCAATTTTCCCACTAGCAGTTGTACATGCCAAGACAGTTCAAAAAAATCCAATACTGGCATATGGAAAAGTTCTTGAGGATCTCATCAATACTGTAAATTTATCAAAAAATGTAGGCCGTATGTTTGCAACTTGTGAAGGGCCGCATCTTTTTCAAGTTAAAGTGATGTGCTTTTTAGGGGATACCCTTGCCTCTAATCATATAAGTGGATTTAAGGCATCATTTGGTCCCAAAGTATTTCGCCCATGTCGTGTTTGCCATATTACATGCGAAACTATTTCAACGAAGCACAGTGAAACAGAATGCCTCCTTAGATCCAAGGAAAATCATATCTCTCAACTAAATGATCTCTCCAGTGTTCATGGAAAAGTTGGGTTCCAATATTGGTCAAGACATTTTGGGGTGACTTTTGATAGTCCTCTTAGAAATATTGACAGTTTTGACATCACAAAGAATATGATACATGATCCAATGCATCTTTTAACAGAGGGAATTGTTCCACATGAACTCAAACTTTTGTTGCATCAACTCATTGGAGAAGAGAAGTTGTTCAAGCTGTCTGACCTCAATGATTTTTTAACAAATTTTGTGTTTTTACCAAATGAATGTGCAGACAAGCCTAACTTGATATCCAATGATTTTGATATCTCCACTTCTCAAACATCAGCGCAGGTTTTGAATCTGGTTAGAGTTTTACCTCTTTTCATTGGCTCACATATATGTCATCTCAACAATAGATATTGGGATACTTTTATTTCCCTTCTTCAAATCTTGCAACTTTGTCTGAGTCCTATTGCTGATGCAACTACAGTTCAATCTTTAAGTGCCACCATTAAAAGACACAATACAGCATTCTGCAGTTTGTATCCAAATTCTTTTATTCCAAAGTTGCATTTCCTCACACATCTCCCAAGTCAATGTCAAAACTTTGGCCCAATCAAAAATCATTTCTGTATGGCATATGAAGCAAAGCATGCTGTGATTAAAGGTGTTCCATGGAGAAATTTCAAGAATATAACCTATTCCGTAGCTAATTTTCTTTCACAGAATACAATTGCCAATTTTATTGACACACATGGGCAACTGAAGACTCACCCATTCCAAGCATCCATGACCATCAATAGTACATCTACTAGAGTTCAATTAGATTCCATCAAATACAAGATAAATGACATCATCTGTCTGCCTGGTTCCACATACACCTATGTCGCTATCTCTGAATTCAGAAAAGTGAACAACAGCATTTTTGCTCAGTGCCGAACTATGAATGTTATAAATGAATGTCGCTCCAAATTATCGATTTCGCTACAATATTCCAAGCAGGAGCTTACTGTATTGCTTTCTGAGCTTACATATCCTTGGCCATTGACTCAGCTCAAATCAGTTGACGGAAGTATAGAGGTTGTTCTGAGATGCTGTCACAAAAACTAGGTATATTATGCATTTTTTATATTTTGTAGTTTTCCATTTAAAAACACCATGTGTATGCTTTATTTTGTAATTTGAATAATATTTCAATAGCAACTATTTTATTAAGCAATATTCTTATTAAATCATAACTTCTATTTTTTAGCTGCCTGTCTTTTCAAAAGAACTGTCTCCCTACCTGTCCGGTGAAATCTTAATGCGTAGCACGATGCGTAAAGTTTTGATCTCAGAACTAGCAGATTACCTACAGCATAGGCTTCCTACTGGTGGGGATATTCAGCGCAGACAATTTTTTAGGCATCTTTCCCAGATGCTTAGTTCTGCTTATCCTGCTTGTAACTTCGCGGAAAACCAGAATGGCAGTGTAAGTACTACTTCAAATAAATGGTTATTTTAAAATAACTTTCAATTGTTTAGAATAGGACATTAAATTTACACATTTAATATTATACAATTAAATATTTAAACCCCAACACCTTGTTCTGGAGTGGCACATCAAACATAGTTTTGCTTATCAACATTTTAAAACATGGTGAATATATTTGAAAATTCATGACTTTTCTTAACTTTTTCTTGCATTCATTAATGTCTCATTTATTAAAATCGATAACTTCTGTGTGCTGCATTGAACATAAGTAGATTTCAGCTAGAATAACTGCTCACTTTATAAAATTTGGGATGTGTCGTTGCAGCACAAGGTGAACAACAACGTTCGAAAATAAGGTGTAATGAATAGGGTTAAAGTGTCCATAAGAATTTAAAGTTTTTAGAAAATTGTTTTAGATTTTATATCCATTTACATTTGATAGACTAAGGGTGACTCTTCTTAAGTTTCGTAACTATGCTTTCTATGTATTGCAAATATTACCAGGCATGTAGGGTGATACTACAATTGTTTTTGATAATAATATTTGACAAATGTAAGCTTTTAGTCATTAAAAATGATATCTGCATGTATTGTATAAAAAGAAATTATATAATGTGTCCATCATATTTCAGAAAAAGGTATTCAAACTGGTGTCAAACTGCCTTCGGGTTCGTAGGTGCAAAGCTAAAAGTCTGCCATCTGCCAACCGCACCTTTTCTGCCAGCCTTTCTAGCGATGCAGGCTCCCAGATGTTGGAGGGAAACAAGGATGCTGCGGCACTTGTGCAGGTACTTACTTTAGCTCATAATCAAACATATTTTGCTTTTAGATTCTCTCTTATTTTTAATAAACTTATTGAAAGAGGTTTTAATAAAAACTGTCTTATTAAATTTTTTAAATCTTTTTGCCTTAAACATTCAAACCTTATTTGTAAATATTATAAAAATAATATATCTGGTCTTATTGATTATTGCATTCGCTTTAAACCTAATAATACTCATGTTAATAAAGATCTTTTTCACAATATATCCAATTATTCTTACGATTTTTCTACTTATGATAATAATGTTTTTCATTCACGAGTTAGTCTTTTTAA
Source organism: Coelogynopora nodosa (assembly GCA_034780555.1). NCBI lineage: Eukaryota > Metazoa > Platyhelminthes > Proseriata > Coelogynoporidae > Coelogynopora > Coelogynopora nodosa. Next base: position 3,833 of record JAUZND010019230.1, on the reverse strand, counting down.
TCTTGGTAATTCTTGTTATATTAATTTTATTCATTGCCAATAAATTAACTACATTCCCGTTTAATAATGTTGATCTTCAAAGCCAGTTTAATTCTATCCAGTTAAAATGTGATATTATAAATATAAAAAAACAACAATGCATTGAATTTAAAAATACCTTAGCTACTTTTTTGATCAATTGTTTAATAATAGCCTTCAACAAGATGTTCATGAAGCTTTTATTTTCCTTTACCAAATGTTCAACTAATCTATACATTTTTCTCCTTTCATGGGCAGTTTTAAAACTTATAATGTTTGTAATACTTGCCATGTTATTTCTAATTCCTTTGATAATTTTTACAATATTACAGTTCCTTGTGATAAAGACATTTTTTTACTGTTTTCACAAGTAATCTCTTCTAAAATACATAAAACCTGTAGTAACTGTGATATCAACAAACTCCATATATCTACTACTTCCATTTACCTCTTTCCAAAAATTCTTTCTGTTTTGATCAATCGTTTTAAGACTACCAGGTCTGGTAGAGTTACTAAAAATCATTTTTTAATCTCTTTCCCTCCAGAAATTAATATATCAAATCATACTTGCTTTTTGGCATTATATGCCATTTGGGTACTTCCAATACAAATGGTCATTATATTGCATTCATTAATTATAATAATCAATGGTTTAAATGTAATGATACTGTTATTTCTAAAATAAAATTAGCTCATGATATATTACATAATAGTGAAGCTTACATGCTCTTTTATCATCAAATAGTTTAGCTGTTGTTATGGGGAGTGTGACGGTTGCACGTGCTAAAATCGATTTAAACACGCCGCTGAGGGTCCTAAGCCCCGCACCGTAACAATTGCTGACTATTGAAACTCTTTTGCTTGGTCTGTCCCTCGGTTTTTGATCTTCACTTTCTGGTTCTGGCTTAGCATATTCTTACAATGTTATCATGTTCTAGGCCTGCTGCATTTTGTACAAGGAATGCTTGGTTTTGTTTTATTGGTTATAGTTTGGCATATTGGATGTTTGTTAATACAAATTCTCTCTAGAACCTGTAATTAGTATTTTTATTTTCTCCTTTACTGCCAATTACTTTTCTCAGTCACAAACTTAACTTTCGCTATATGATAATTTTATGGTTCTTTTTCTTTTCTTTCTTAATTTGAAATAGTTTTGTTATTAGCATTCTGCTAATATTATTATTATAAGTGATATTGGATTATTTCGAAAAGTGGATGTGATGATTTAATATTTTAAATAATTTAGATTTATTTTACATAAATTTCAGGCAGAGCTTAAAAAGCGAATGGTCGATCAAGGCCACTTACGTCTCCTTGTACGGCAGTGGATGCCTGAATTGCCATACAAGGTCTTTGCCAGTCATTTGGTTTACCCAACTATTGTAAGTTTTGCAATATCTATTATAATAATAATAATAAGTTTATTTAGGAAAACATTTACATACAATCATTGATACATTATATATTAATAAATGGAAGTTCATTCCATATTATAAATGCTTCATCAATGACCTTGTTTTTATAGTTAAAAGAAGCACTTGTTAGATAGATATTTCCATTATTTCTAATGCATAGGTTATGAATATTTTTTATTTCACTTCTATACAACTATACATCTTTTGGTGATAATTTTTCAATTTTGTTCTGTGTATTATTAAACTTAATCTTAATTTACTATGATCGTTTACCTTTAGTATTTGTAATTATTTGTGTAGTTTGTTAGAATTTGAAGTTTTGTTTTTATTGAAAGCAATCTTTAGCACTCTTTTCAGTGAAACTTCTAATTGTTTAATCCATTTATTATTTTTTCTGCCATATAACTCTATTGCATAATTCATTTTAGATACAGCTAGTGCTTTATATATTAAAAGAAGTTTTTCTTTCATTTGTTTTTAATGGACATTGTAAAAGTGACATATATAGTTTTAACTTGATCTTTCTATTTAAGCTGATTTCTTTTTTTACAGTTGCTTGATGAATTTGCACGCTTAGTGGGTTGTTCAGTGACAGATTTTTATGAGAGGCTGAACACTGCTCAGCATCAGCTACAAGCTGTCATTGAGGATGAAGGCATAACCGTTTTCCTGAAGTTCCACACAAAAATTTCCAAGCAGTGTAACTGCCCTATTGATTTTTCAGAAGTAAGTAGTTTAACAATATTATCTTATACTTTATATAATTATTCTTTGATTTCATTTTATTTATCTTTTCGTGATAATATTTTATTAGCCAAAAATGGTAAAAAGAGTGTTAGCTCGTACCATAAAAAGTGTGATATATTTCATGTTGTTAACTCTATTACATATTGTATTTAATATGAACTAACTTCGCCTTTTATTAAAGTTACAAGCTAATATGTATTTACTTGTAAACACATCGAGCTCGTACCATAAAAGGTGTGATATATTTTATGTTGTTAGCTCTATTACATGTTGTATTTAATATGAACTAACTTCGCCTTTTATTAAAGTTACAAGCTAATATGTATTTACTGTTATAGTTATGAAGCTGAAATTAAGACTCTAAGTAAATTCGCGGCTGCGCTACAAGCTGACTTTGAAATGGTTACAAAATATTAAGCAGTTTTTAAATGAGAGTTGTTTGAAAAAACCCTGGTTTTGTGAAGTCCTATAATACCTACCAGCAGTAGGTTGACGCTATGTTCTATTTTTAGAACATTGAGCTAGCATCCCACTACGTAGGATTAGATAATCAATGTCGTGATTTAAAATTGAAAAATCATATATTTTTATGATTCTGAATTTCAATGCATTCCAACCTTGACATCAATCATACATTCTAATTCAGAATAATAAAAATGCATGGTTTATCATATTCTTGTAGAATAATTTCATCTTCATTATGCATATAAATGACTATTTTTAAATAATTTATCTTATTCATTGGCAGGATGAAGAACCTGATACTCAGTCGCCTGGTCCTCGTTTGATTATTAGCTCCAGTAAGCTTACTATCGTTGACAGAGGGGCTGTATACCTGTCGTTCGACAGAGACAATGACCATCTTGGCCTGTTGGTGCTCCTGGGTGTATATTACTTACTGGATTTAGACTACCCAAAAGAATATGGATCGTTGATGGGGTTGCTGCAACACGTTGTTGTTAAGGAGGAGTTCCTTCACAAGAATAAGCTATGGACCAGATTGGTCGAGAAGGCTGGGTTCCTCACCTCTAATTTAGCCTGACCTGTACTCCTCTTCCTCCACTGTCTGACCTGTACTCCTCTTTCTCCACTGTCTGACCTGTACTCCTCTTTCTCCACTGTCTGACCTGTACTCCTCTTTCTCCACTGTCTCGCTTGTACTACTGTAACTTAACGTATTTAATTTTTTTATATAACTCGTAGTATTTATTACTGAATTTGTGTGTCTAATTTAAACAAACTCTTTTTAAACATCTAATTGAAACAAACTTTTAACATCTTTTATAGTGTGTTACTGTAACTTATACGTATTCAATTTTGTGTATATTTCAATATATTTATGTGTACCTTATTTTGTACATAACCTTTTTCTTTCTGCATTCCTTGTAGACAATATTATAATAAATTATGTACATGATAATACGCATTATTGTTAATGCATTACAATAATAATAATTTTATTTTAATGCATTATTCTAAAAACGGATATTTTAATGCATAATTTCCTATTTTTTAATGCATTACCATAATAGATATCTATGCATTGTCGGTAATGCATATTATGCGTTTCCAGTAATGCACCTGATGCATTGCCAGTAATGCATCGGATGCATTACTTTTAACACATACCCAATTTTTAATGCATTAAAAAAA
>JAUZND010019229.1:15832-51325 GCA_034780555.1 Coelogynopora nodosa | reverse complement strand
GGGGGCATGGTCTATTTTTAGCCATGACTCATAAATCTATTTATAAGTGAGTCAGAATCCACTCTTCCTATACTACTGAATACCTCTAGACAATATAGCAATATTGATTCTATTTCCGGAAGATAATGTATACATCTTAGGGGATAATGCATTATACTTTATGGATATTTATGTTATGTGTGAATAATATTTATATGGACAGTATTTGTGTAATATTACTGAGTGTGACAATGGAATAAAATTTCAAGTTTATAGCAATAAATAGCTTTTATGATTTTGATTTTAATATTGATCATATTCAGTTAGATTCAGGTATTGATATAAAGATTAATAAATACCAATGAAATATTTGTTTGGATGTAATAAATTAAAATTAAATAATTTCAATTACTTGCGCAAATAGTCTAGTAGTAAAATGAATAATCTTTAACCTTTTACTTTTTTTAAATATGACGCCATAAAGAATCAGATAATTTCAATTACTTCACAACATATTACAAACAGTCTATCGTAGTAAAACGAATAATCTTGAGCATTTTGCTATTTAAAAATATTACTCCATAGAGAATATTTCTCTAGTTAGTGAAATAAGATTTGTTTTATCAATCAAATTTAAAACAAAATCGTCAGGCAGACTACTCCATATTACATACACTCCTTAAATATTCCAATATGTTTAGCAAACAAAACCTGATCATTTTCTAAGAACTCACTACTATAAAAGTATGCGAACTTGTCATGTTTACTATTATAGTCTAAATTATTTTCTAGACTAAACATGTTCTATTTCATTTGTCTTATTGGTGGGCATAGGCCTTTACTGTCACTATATACTGGAATTGCGTCGAATGCATGCAATTCTGGTATAGTAATTTATTAATCTGATTGTCTGAGTAAATAAGAAAAATAAACCTGCGTCAACACTGACAGCAACAACGAAATCTACAAAATAAGCTAAATGTAAATGTTAGGATTTTTGTAAATAATAGTTTTAGCGCAGATTGTATTCAGATCACAAGACAGTGCAAAATGGATGTAAACGTTATTGATAAGGTATGGATTATATATAGACTAAAAAAATTATATTATATCGATTAATAATTAACAATTGCACAAATTTGACATTGATATAAAATCGTATTTTTTATTTGATTTAGTTTCACTTTTGAACAATGTACATTTTGTAATTTTTTTAAAAATAAAGTTTTGTTGATTTATTAGTTTAAATACATGGCCATCGCCAGGGGGCGGGGGTTTCGAACGCCCCCCTGTTTTTAATCTCTGCCCTTTTTGATAATGTTGCCTTTTTTCTACAATAATATATTTTTTTCTATGGTGTATTTTATTCTTATAATTCTAAATATCTAATATAATCTGCATGAGTAAAGGGGTCGAGTGTAAATAAATACCCTTTTGAGATAATATTGCCCCTCTGGTAATAATGTTAATTATAAAATTATGCTCTTTTCATAAAAAATTGCATCATTATATAATTTCATTAGTTAAGTTTTCAATGAGTATTATATGTTTATAATTGTAATGTATATAATTGTCGCTCCGCTAGCAACCATTGTTTTTCGAATTTCAATTAATTATAAATCACATGTCTGTATATTATAGACATACATAAGCATTTTTTGTAAATATGTTCTTAGCTATTGTAATTTTTTATAATAATTATTATAGTTGTTGTATATATATACTACTTTATAATCTTCAGTTTATATTATTTTTGTCTTAATAATAATTATAAAACTATTTCATTTAATTAGTTACTTTTTTTTTTTTCTAAATTAATAGACTAAATACGAGGGGGTTAGCCAGGGATCTATCCTGAAATATTTCAGTTAGTTAGCCCCTGGGAACATAGACCTCCGCTGAAAATTGTGCATCTTGGGTATGCCCTTTTTAAATAAAACGACCCCACTTTGGAAAGTCTTGGTGACAGCCATGAATTGTTGCATTGTAAAAATAATTGTCAATTAAGTAATTAATATATTTGTTGATTTATAATTTTGTTGCTTTATTAATATATTAATTTATTTTTATTATAATTTATTACTGTGTTAATTTATAAATAAACCGAATAATTAATTTTATAATATAATTATAATATTTAGCAAAAGTTTTATTTATTAATTTAAAAATGATATCCTTTAATTTATTAATATATTGATTTGCAAATTTATTAATATTTATGAATTTATTTATTTATTAACATAGTTATTTAATAACTAATTAATTTTTTACATTATAAATGTAGTATTAATAAATTTATTATAAAAAAGTTAATTTATAAAATTATAATTTTTTAAATTTTAAAATAAATAAAAAATTAATTTTATTTATTAATTTAATTTTGACAAGATTCGTCATGCTCAAAAAATGTGTCTGTAAAATTTGCATACTACTGAAAGTAATCAAATTAACTATTCGCTCTCTATATGAAAGAAAAATATGGCCTCTGTTGAATATCGTGATGAGTATATCATATATAATACAAAGACGTGATCAAATATGATGCTAAAATATAAATTAATGAATAAATAAAAAAACAACTTATTTTTCGAACTAGTTTCGCTTTTAGCTTTTTCAAGGAATTTTATTTTTTATAACAATGATTATAAGATATCATTAATTAATAGCCAGACGAGTAGGTCTGTGTGAATTATAATAAACTATTACATCTAATTTTGCGGAATATAATAGATATTACTCATATATAAACCCTTGTTAGTAGTATTTGTATCTCTCTTTTATATTGTTCAAGAACATTTGTTAGTAAAATTTCGCAGAAATAAGACAATTTCTTTTAAAAAAATGGGTTACTGCAAGTATATACCTAGCTACTTTTAAAAAACATATCATTAGCTAAAATAAGGAATTGTTAAGAATTTGAAAAAATCCGTGTTCATTATTTATAAATACATTTTGTTAAATTACTTATATATTTTTTTAAATATGTCTTAGCGTAAACTAATGTGCCGTTTATTCAGTGACGTTTACAAATATGGGGTGGGGGGAGGGGAGGGTGGACGCAATATAGCGTCGACTCGGAATTTTAACGGAATAGTGTCGAATTAACAGGAATAAGATCAACTTAAGTATTTGATATACAATGTATATGAGGTAAGGTGCACAATGTTAAGATTCGGAATATAGCGTTGTGAAACGGAATCAGATCGACACTGTCAACTATACCAGAATTGCATGAATTCGACGCAATTTCCAGTATACAATGACAGTAAAGGCCTATGCCCACCAGCGCGACGCGACACAACGTGCTGCAAAACGTTGATTACATTCATTTCAATGAGCCTATTTCCACTGAAGTTGAGATTGTTTAACTTTTTCTGTGACGCCGAGCAACGTAATCAATATTTCATATAAACACTCTAATAACTGATGAGACATCATACATACATACACGTTCTTGCCCATAAAGGGAAGAGTGAGAGAGGGCACCTCAGTAACACAGCCTGTATGCATTGGTCGTGAACAAACAACAGCTAACTGCATACTTATCTTCCTAATCTATACGTGACACCGGGCTGAAGTGGTTGAACAGTTATAGTACGTGGTCTGTTCATTAAGATATGCGCGGAATATGGTATTTCGTTGCGTCGCGCTTAGTGGGAACTATTGTACATTTATTTTTGCCGCGCGGCGCTCAGTCGTGTTTCATCGGGTCGCATCGTTCTTGGTGGATATAGGCCTTAACAGTTGACAGTGTTCACCTTATTCCATGTCGACACTATTCTGGTAATTGATATTTGTCGGCGATATTGCGGTACATGACAATGTTACTCAAATTCTTTCGCCTTTATTCCAACTTGTGTGATTTCTTAGTTTCGACTTTATTCCAACTTGCGTCATTTCTTAGTTTCGACTTTATTCCAACTTGTGCCATTTCTTAGTTTCGACTTTATTCCATTTAGGCCTTGTTCCGTCTCATACCATATTCGTGTTAGATAATTGTTCTATTCATTTTAAATTGACGATTTTATTCTGTGTCGACATTGTTCCACCCACCGGTTGGGGCATTCAAACGCATTGTTCTATATAATATGATATCAATAGGTACAAAAGCGAAGAAATTTTAGCGAGGCAATATTATTTAACAACCCAATAGGTGGGCGGATTCTATATATTGATAATATTGATTATATTGATCATATATTGACGATATATGTAAGTATAATATGCCATGGTAAGACTAAGATTACATCACTGATCCTGCATCCATAGCAGAAGTATAACAAAATTCTTGCTCATAAAGCTTAATTAAATAATAATGCCATAGATAAAATAGGACTGGTGATTTGTAGCTCAATTTTGGTGATTTGTAGCTCAATTCATTTCCCAATGTATTGTGTGTTTGGTATAAGTTCATTTTTATGTGTGGAGTTTTGTAGGATTCGTTTTGTTTTTAATACACGATATTATTTATTTATTTTTATTGCTTTTAAATAGTTAATTTATAGTTTATACTGTTAGTAACAATTGACTGGATGATAATAAAAACGCAACAACTTAAATTTTTAGCATATTAAATATATTGTCATACATAAACGTTTTTTGGTATAATATTGTTTTTATTTTTATAATTTATAATTTATAAATATATATATAGGCTATGTATATAATTGTATGACAAGGTTTTGTTTTTAATATAACGGTATAATAATTAAAAAATCCAATCTGGCTAGCAGCAGATTAAAATTCGACAATATGGCGTATATAGCCTACTTGATATATATATATATTTAAATATACTTGTTTGCCGCTTTTAACATTGTTTGCTTTTGAATGTCCGTTTTTGCGATAAAAATTTTGTGGATTACTATTTTTTATGTTATGTAAGAAAAAAAATAAAGCAATAGTCTTATAAATAAACAAATAATCTAATTTTTAAGCATCATATCTAACCATCATAAATTGTGTTAATTGTAAACACAGGTTTAACGTATATAAGGGTCATTTGCTTTTAAAAAAATAATATTAAAATAAATCGTTCGTCAACTAAATATTTTAAAGTATTTAATTTTTTTTATTATAACGCCTAGCAATAAACGTCTCATATAATCTTTACAAAATACAACGTTTCAATAATTAAAAAAGTAAAATTATTTCGATCATGTGAACATGTCACATGTGTGCATTAACAACAATATTTCTTAAAAATAACACAACCCCTTGTAATTAATATGTATGATATCATTAACGTGTTCAATTTTAACCTAGATTAAATATCCGACTGATGTTGTCTTCTCAAGCTTCCGTTAATGGATTTTAAAAAGCTATTTAATGGCCACTATAAGATAAATAAATTTAATATCGCTCAACAATACTAGCATTTGTTGAGGCAGTAATCATGCACTCTACAATCCTACTATCGACACTACTGCTAGCGGCAACAGTAGTATGTGCGAACGATTCCGACTTCAGAGTCGCTTACCGCGCTCAAAGCCTTACGACATCATCCTACAGCAGTATGCAGTCGTCCTTGACCGGGATGCTCGCCAAGTTGACCGTCCCCATGCCACCGAGGATATTCTGCGCCAACTGTAAGAACTGCGCACAGGGTCCATGCCTGGTCTCAACTTTCCTGTCAACACAGGTGAAACCCTTTCAAGGGAAGACAACTCGTGCCAAACTGGATGCCACACTGAAATCGAATCGACTCCCAGTATCCGCAATCAACAAGATAAAAGCAATAATATTTTCCGAATCGGTTGTTTTCCAAACCTTCGAGTCCCGCGTCAATGTCAACGCGGCCCAGGGCATCTTGCTCGAGGTGGTCGGCGCTGCGAGACGATCCGGTGAGACGGTCGAATTTGGGGTACTACAGAGCAACATTAAGGTTCGAATGGTCGGCAAGACGACAACAGTAAAAACGAGGAAGTGCAAAAGATTCCTCTTCATCAAGAAGTGCAAGAATAGATATGTCCAAGTAGCCCGCGGCTACTCGGCTCCTGAATTATCCAGTATTGAACGGCTTATGCTGAGCAAGAGTAACCAACTAATGAAGACTGTTGTCAAACAAATAAACGTCTATAGTGTTTTCCATGGAGAAAGTGACATCAATAGGGCAATTGGAAATTCTAATGCTGAAATTTCGCCGTACACATTGTCTAAAAATAGCAAAAAATCTCTAAGAGATGCAGTTATCAGTTTCGTTGATCGGTTTCCTTATCTGAAGGAACTCCTTGAACAAGAGAGCACAACCACTAACGTTACGATCCAAAAGATTACAAACCGAGGTTTCATGACTTTTAGCCGATCAGCAACTCTACAGGCAATCGACAATGTGGATCCAGCAATGTATGACCAATTTGTTACCTATGCCCTCAGAATTCTTTCTATAAAGTCAAACAAAGTCGAAACTGCAATTAAAAAGGAGGTTTTCGACATGGTCCCAATGGCAACAAACTCTGATTGGATTCTTTACAGAATTTTATTTCAAGAAGAAGAAGGAGGCCAATGTAAGTATGTTTGCGTTCTTGGGCACAATAACTTGGGAAAAGGCTACGACTTTGTGTTTGCAACATTTGGAATGAAATTTGAATTGGCACCCGATATTCTCGTGATCGAGGAGTCAAAGAGCTCCGGCTGGGGTCTTGTGGGAAGCTCTAAAACGCGTATTGTTGAAATTCCAGCATCCATCAAGTATAATGATGTCGATACACTCTTCAAATTTTTTGATCTCGCCGCGTTCACCCGATTCGCTAAAATGCTCAACGTCGCCATGCCAACGGCTTATGTTTCCGATGATTCTGCAGTCGCTGTTGTAGAACCAACAACGGTAATTGCCGCTGTTCAGGCTGGTGTCAAACTGTGGGGTTCTATTGCAAAAACCTTTAAGACCAAAATTACTAACAAGATTGTTGACAAGATTGTTGGAGAAGGTTTCAGCCACTTCTTCATGAACTCGGTAGCCCATCGTATTGAAGGGCTACAGGCAGGATTTCTGTCCAAGTATCTTGAGATGGCACCTGGCATGTACGATATTCCGGAAAAGTATAAAGGCCAATTTCGAGACGTGATGCTCCTCTCCATGTTCACAAACTCGCAGCAGTGGAACAAGCACGACATGCTTTTCGACACGGATCAAGTTGGCTCCAATCGATGGATTACCATGCTGAGCAATCGTGACGACTCGGGCAATTACAACTTCCTCATTGTCAATGTCAAGCAAAAGTTCACCTTGGCGCCAGACATTCTGGTCATTGAACAGTCGAAATCGAAACTAGGCGGCATCTACGAGAGTACCAAAATCAAGTTCCAAAAGATGCCAAGGAATTTGACGGAAAAGGATATGAAGCAGCTGTTTGCTTTCTTCACGGTGGTGTCATTCCAGAGGTTTGCAGCTTCAGTAGGCATTACGATTCCGAACGATCCCATCATTGGTCAATAAAAAATGTGCCTTAAAAGTATTATATTAATTGTTTTCATTTTACAGAAAACATTCCATTTGTCAAGTCGAAAATAATTATATACCTAATATATACAATATTGTTTATTTTATAAATAATAAATATATTTCATATTTTTAGTATTGTGATGTTATCTTCAACACGTTTTAATTATCTATTTTTAATTATTTATTATTGTTAATAATTATTAATTTAATAAATTATGTTAATTTTAACATATTTAACAATTATATTTATTTATAATACAGGGGCGGATTTAGGAATTTTGTAAGGGAGGAGGACAATTTAAAAAGGGCATTATTTTCGGAGCTATCGCCGCGAAAATATTTTCTAACCAATATAGGCACCACGGTCTACTTAGTTTTATGTGTAAAATGCGAATTTTCGTATTTAAAAAGGCCAGCATACCCGCAAAATGGCATTGTTTTAATTGAAAAATGCATTCTATAAAAATGTTTTGTATTTTATAAAGGCACTATTTTGTATTCAAAAATAAAGTGTACGGTATATATTTTTGTAGCAGGTGAACTTTTCAATGAAGAAACATTAAAGTTAGACAAATTGTAGTACATTTACAATATGCAGTAGAGTGCGCTTTTTAAGATAGAGTTGCGGGAAATATTGTGATGTTGCAATTGACTATGTCAAAACTTATAATATGGTCCTCTATATACAGCGAAATATAAAAATATTATATTTATGCGAAATACGCATCCAATTGCTATACCATGGTTTCATCGAACAATAAAATTTGGAAATAGCGAAAACCAATATATGCGTCTGTAGATATTAATGGCAGAGTACTACTACTACTGCAGCTACTGTACATACTACCACTAATAATAATATTATTTAAACCATGTTTTATTACTTTGAATGATATTTTTTAAATATGTAGTACAATTTTTCGCTGAACCGGGTACCTGATTTAAATATATAAAAATTATTATTATCGTAGGATACATTATTCTAAAAGCTTTACACTCATTCAATAAATAAAATTATTAAAACATAATTTACAATTTGTGATGCAAATAGTAACGCAATATTTGTTGTATAATTTCTTATATTTTTATTTACAATATTCAATGTTTATACGTGTTTTTATCCCTTTATTGAGTTAGTAACCTATTAATCGGGAAAATCATTTCGTGAGGTGCTTGCCCTCTTGGAGTATATTTTAAAAGATTTTGTAAGCACTTTATCCATAATACAAAGTCTGCATACTAAATCGATTTTTAAATGTATCAATTAAATTTAATACATGTCAAAAAGTTATAAAAATTAATATTTGGTTAAGATAACATTTTGGTGTTAATAATAATAAACATTAAAAAAAATTAGGAATAAGATATTGTATTATTTATTAAAAGTTATGATATAATTTATACAGCCTTTTCCATAGATTCAACTGTTAATTCACTTATTAATAAACTGCAAATTGAACTTTTAGTTAAACCATAAATTCAACAGCATATATTCATATATCTATACTATAGGTATAGCCTTCACTTTCAGCAGATGGCAAGGCAATGCCAATACCAATTAAGGGTGCACTTATAGGTTTGACAGGGTGAGAATGTCATAACCCTACCCTAGAGGGCTAGGCTAGATCCACTCCTGATATTTATTAACTGCAAATTAACTTCCATATACTCTACACTCATAACTATATTTATAAGTTATATGAAGTTATAAAACTGTCTAAGCCTAAGGACATGACAGTCAACTAAGAAATAAAGTTGTAAAACTAGACCTAGTGTGTAAGAGTCGACTGAGACATAATGTCATAAAACTAGTGTGTGACCAATCTACAGATGTGTTTGATTCAAACTTTGAATTACAATACATGGCAAAAAAGACTAGGTTGGACAAAGATGATATCTCATCACAGCCTGATCAATATTTAAAAGATCAACTCCCTGGTTCACAACTTTTGATCTCAAATCTGGATACTGATAGGTCAAAATGAATACAAGTGACAAGCATAAGAGGGTATTTACAATGAAGAGGTTTAATTGAATTTAACATGACACCCTTTGGCTTTGGACAAAATCAAAGTAACTTTTAACAATTTATGAATAAAGTTCTCAGTTTGAACATCAGTGGCCATATTCTTAAAAGTGGATAAGGATAGGCTTGGTAGTAGGATAGGTTATGCCTTATCCATGGCTCACTATATGATCAATCTGCACTTTAGCCATGCAATACAACATTATAAGCTTACAATACAATAATATATAATAAAAAATAAAACACCTTCAAATCATCAGGCTCGTTGTACTTGATCACCACTCCCCAGAAGGTATTGGTCTCCTTAAATGACAGCTGACGAAAATTACAACATTAATACATGAGTTTGAAATAATAAAGAAAATATTAAATTATGACATCCAAATGACTGATACTATAAAGAAGAAATGTCAAACTTGGAAAGAAATAAAAGAAAATGTAAATACTAATGTATAACATTTATCCCCGTTCTATTGAGTAACTTGGTCTTGAAATATATTTTTTTAAATATTTAATCTTGCACAAAAAGTGAGCACTCTGCTATTACATATTCTTGTACAGCAACCTAGTAGTGAGCAATACTATAATACTTAGTTTTAAAATTCTAGAAAAATTAATAGATTCTCAGAACTGTAATTAAATCAGCTTATAATATACTTTATAAAAATAATTATTTTAACCCTAAAATAACAGTTTCTATAATGTTAACAATAGTATTATAACTTATAGCTTCAAGTTTCACTATAGAAATTTAATAGAATAAGCTATGTTTTATTTTCCTACTTTGTGTTATCCTATTCGGTGTTTACCAGTAAGGTATCTTACTTGTTCCATCATTGCCTTAAAATGTTGCTTGATATAAGGAAAACAATGCAGTTTGCTGAGGTGAGTCTGCCCAAAGCAGGATAAGGGTTTGCCGTATCCACTTCTTAGACTTAGCTATGGATAGGTTATCCAGTTTTGAGAATACAGATCACACAAGATGATGACTCAGTGAGCCATGAATAATGTTATCCTAAGCCAAGGATTATCCTCTTTTGAGAATACAGCCACAGGACATGTCTTTCTGACCTCTTTAATATCTCTATTCTGGAGGTTCACTCTATAACCATAGGCAATGGAGCAATGTGACAAACAATTACATGTTCAATTTATAAGCATGCACCACAATCACAAGGGCACTGTAATCTATATTTATATGAACATGAAGAATGATTGCCCAATCAGAAACAGGATTTGTAATCCAACCAAATTTGTTTAGTGGTTTTGACAGTGAATATAAATGTCTATGAATATAAACAGGTAGTGTTGTTATTATTTTATAAAAAAGGTTTGTTTTATCCAAAAAAGATATATGTATCACCCATTCAGTATTTTTCTATTCAATTTCCATTAATTATAACATTTTCATTTAAATCGGCAATTATCATTAAATTTACAGTTAAAGCGGCAGTTGAATTTATGATATATATTTAGTTATAACTTTTAATATTTTTGAAAATTTTATCTAAATTTGGTTGGTTGGGTCTTGAGATTTTCACAATAATACAGTTGCAGAAAAATTGTTATTAGGACAGCTTATAACTGAGTAAATTTATAACCAAGTCAACTCATAACCTAGTCAACTCATAAAAACCTCATTATATCAAAAATTACTCAGATATCTATTTGTATCTATCTCTACTTTATCTATTACTCTATGAATATGTAAAAAACTTTATATCATAAATATTACAAAATTCAATTAACATTTTCATTTATAAGATGTGTTCATTCTGCTTCAATTATGATACACATGATTGATATAAATAATTTTTTGAATATATAACAGCTCTTTAGCTTTACTATATTAAAAGTAAAAATTGGGTTGGAAACTGAAGTACTTTTAGTACTAAATGACTGTTTATTAATTGATTTAATATGTCAAAAATATCCCCAGGTGTTTTGATAATTTGTTTCAGTATGGAATTAAATTAAAAAATCTATACTTTTTGTGTTATTATTTAATGACTTAACTACAAAATGATGATTGTCAAATATATGAATGGCACACTCATAATTATCAAACAAATTTACATAAACAAAATTGCCCAGTGTTTTGACTTAGCAATTTTTATTTTTTAGTTGAGTGTTTCATGTAAAACTACATTTTCAATTTTGGTAATAATAATAGTAATATAGAGTAGAGATGGAGCAATTTATGAGGTTATGAGTTGACTTGGTTACAAGTTAACATGTGCTCAACCAGATGTATATAATAATGGGTTAAGTAAATTTCAAATTTAAGTAAGTGGATATGAAATTTTCATTATTTTATTTATCAAATATATGCAGAGATATATTAAGCCAGCATTGTTACATGACATTTTGCTTACCTATTTAAAATGTAACTTTAATAAAAATGAATAATTATATGGTTATTTATATTATACATATTTGAAAACAATATAATATGTAGCCTAGAAATATAATAGGATATTTTCATTAGACATAATGCTTTTATGGTAATTAATTTTGTACTTAATAATATTAATGGAAATGCCATATATTTATAGTATGCCTTTATATATTACATAGCCATAGTTTTACTAAGTAGAATTATTGATGACATCTCCCTATTAATTATTTTGCTATTTTCAGATTACCATGTTTTCTACACTTTTAGCAAAAAATAAGCCTGATATCTGGGTAATTGGGTTTTTTGAAATCATTTACCTGGTAACAATTTTACTTGCTGCTGGCAATTGTCATTTGTACAACTGCAGTTATTACAACTACCATTATATTATATGACCCTTCAGTGATTTAATAAAGGGTGGTTTATTGAAATTCATGTTTAGTTATCAATATTCATAAAATATATTTTGTTTAGCCACATAGTTATAAATATACCTTTTTTCTGGTTCAATAAATTTTATTTTAAAATAACAATTACAATATTTAAGGGGCAGAACTATTATATTTATTCTATGAAGTGTGCTGACTGGTTAGTATTAAGTATGTTTTATAAATAATAGTCTTAAAACATTTTCAGGCTTTACATGTTGGTAGGTTTCTAACTCTACTTGCAAACATTAATTTATAATTTAATGAAATTTAATGTACATTAACTATAAACGTGGTATATGCTTTAATGTTAAAATCTTAAAACAAAGTGGTAATATATTACAACAGAAACTAAATTTAACAAAAATAAAAAAATAATTGTTTTAAATTTATTAGTTGTAATTCCATTTCATAATAAATAATCATTTCATATAAATTAGAAAGCTGTAATATTATAAATATAAATATTATTTTACTTATATAAATAGACTTACAATTATTCAGAAGTGCTAACCTATGTAATTATTATGTGTTAGACATGTAATCATTGCAATATATACTCAGTACTGCATAGTTGCTTGATAGGAAGTCATTTTGCCAGCCTCCACTCAATTCATGAAATGTCCCTAACTCTTATTTTTACATTTATCCTTGGCATCTGCCTATATACTTAATCACAAACCATATTAAAAAGACAGATACCATATCACAAACCATGGTCTGCAACCATTGTACACCACCATTTGACCGCATCCATTTGGTCGCCAAGATATTTTGTTGCCAGCTGTTTGGCCGCCTCTCACTACAATTTAATTCTAAGCTGGCAACAAAAGATACAGCCAATTCTTTATTGTAAATAGACTCATAATACTTGTGTTCACAATAAATAAACATGGATTCATATCCATCTAAAAATTGGTTAAATTGTATAACAAATTTCCTGAGTTTGTTAACAATAAAGACTGCATTGGTTAAACTTGCATTATAGTAGCACATTTGTATCCATCTAACAATTGGCATTATTTAATAATGGGATCTGTTGCATAACAGGTGTTTTGTGTCTGTTTATGATAAAGACTTCATGACATATTTTGTTCCCGGCTGTGCAATGGAATTAGGTTTTTAAAATATGTAATTATTTTATTGCATGAAATTAACATTGCCAAATGGCCAGTGGCCAAATGTTCTGGTGCTCAAACAGCAACACCCAAATGTCCTGTTCTGCACAAACAAATTATACCTGCAAATAAAGTATTTTGCTTTATAAAGTATCCACTTTCCTTGTTCCAATTCAAAAATTCATTCCCAAAGTAGTATTAACCATTTTAATTTAATATTATTTAATAATGTAAATAAAAGCTAATGAAACTTTTCATTGTAGAATTGGTATGATACTTTTTCTTGTTTTATTGAGATATCATGTGTAATTTTTCTGTAGTATTTAAATATAATAATTTTCTAAATATTTGGAAAAGGTTAAATACAATAGGTACTTACATTTTATAAATTACACAAATTCTGAATACTTTTATTATGTTATTTTGTATTAAGTTTGTTGTTTTAATTAACTATATATGCAACAATACACATTTGACACTGCATATTATAAAATATATAAATTAGTTTAATAATAGCAATAGTTGTTTTAAATACTAATAATAAATAGTTATAAATTATAGTAATATATAAGTCTGGTTGATAACATATTGATAAAAAATTAATATGTTATTAAAAGTTTGTTAATAATATATTGTTGCATACAATAAAGACCATTTTATAATAGTATTGCACTAATAAATGTATTTAATGATGAGAGATAATATTTAATGATAGACATCATTACAATATTGGTTTTTGTTTTTATATATTGGATAAACAATAAACTTACATAATTAAAAATTTGTACAGAATTTTTATTATGTCATATTTTTCACTCATATAATTCGTGTTTTTACTGGTGTAACATTTTGACCCAATTCTTGGTGTTTCATTTGTATAAATAAAATAATCAGAATTTTTAATATGTGATTTGACTATGTACTGTAACCACATTTGTAAAGGCAGTGGGAGATTTCCAATCACAGAATAACATTTTCATTTATCTTGTATAATGAAGTGCTTTCTTAGTAGTACATTTTAGAAACTTTTCTATTAATATAGTGATTACTTTGTTTTTTATTATTTTTTCTGCCATTTTTAGTATCTTTCTCTTGTGTTCTCTACTTAACTATTTGATCTTTCACACTATTAGTATGCCGGATATGTATATAATACATATAATATAATTGCTACATGTATTTACTCATACAGACAGTCCAGAAAATGGTCGTGCTATTCACAAGCAATGTCGTGTCGCCCAGCTACATAATCTACATGGGAATTGACAAGCATGAGAACGAGTACCTAATCCGGTGGGGTTGGCCCGAGGACGTCTGGTTCCACGTGGACAACCTATCCTCGGCCCATGTCTATCTGAGGATGCACGAGGGTGACACACTGGATAGTATCCCTGATGCGATTATCCAGGACTGTGCTCAGCTGGTCAAGGCCAATAGTATCATGGTGAGAGCGGGATAGTGTTAACTTATTACCTGTTCCTGTTCCCCGTGAAAATAGTGTCTGAATACACGTTTTATTAGAGTTATTTATACATTTTATGAAATTCTTTTTTTTTAGTGTCAGTTGCAATTTCAATTAGGATGCCACCATCGAAATCCTAACAAGACTACATTTTTAAATTTAAATTTTTTGCATACTGAGTTATCAGCTACGGGATAAGCAAACATCTTTCTACTTAATTTGAATATCGTACCCGTTAATTGGCTCCCGTTAATATTATTTATTAATTAAGTATACAAGGTTCACGCAGTAAGTTATGATGGAGGCAGGAAATGTTAATGATATTGTATTTTTCGTTTAGGGAGGTAGTTTAAAGTAAAAATCATTCTAAATTGCGTTCCTTTTTAAATATTTGTTGTGAGCACAATTATTAAGATTACGTTGAAATTAAATATATTTCTATTACATTTTGATTATTATTCGTAGGTTTGCTTTTGTTTGTTTATTTTTAGTGAGAACTGAATAAAGTATATTGTTTTGTTGATAGATTTCCCCCCTAAAGAATGCCAAGACATTTTGTTTGAATTATCTTCAAAGGTAAAGGAATTTTAGCTATCAGTGTATAGCAAATCAAGCCTTATAATTCAATTAATGTTAAAATCATGGATATTGATGAAAATGATTTCCTCGACGATACACCATAATAATCCAAAAAAAATATGCTTATAGTCATCACATAATCAATGTATCTGTTTCTGATACCCTCACAACATCCTTTGCCCCAACCATCCACCTGAACAGGGCTGCAAACAGAACGAGGTCGATGTGGTGTACACGCCCTGGGACAACTTGAAGAAGACTGGCGATATGGATGTGGGGCAGGTGGGCTTCCACCGGGGCAAGGAGGTGCGCAAGATTCACCTGGAGAAGAAGAACGCTGATATCGTTAAGCGGTTGGATAAGACGAGGGAGGAGCGCACCATCGATTATCGGGAGGAGCGTGAGTCCCGCGATCGGAATGAAAGAAGCAATGTAAGTTGTGTGGTGATATGCTGCTATTTTGAGCTATACTACTGTTGATATTATAAGTAGTATAATTTTAAATAATATTATATTGAAACAAGTTGTCTGCATTATGATGGGTGCATAGGACAAATAGTAATATTTGGATATGAGAAGGTGGTGGTTGGTCCCTAAGCAGCATATTCAGAATAGAGTCAAAATTTTAAAAAATAGCTGCGATGAAATTTTTAAAATAAACTTTAATTTTATCATAAGCTAATTAAGTGCTGTTTATTTTACGTTGTACTTAACATTAAATAGAATAAAATATTAATACAACGAAAGTTTTTTCGCATCATCTAAAAATAATATTTTTTTCTATGAACTGAGCAATATTTAAACGACTATGAGTTTATAATAGAATTCTATTGCCAATTCTCTAGAATATAATAAAAATGAAATGCCAACTTTGTAAAAAATCTAATTTATTTAGTTGATGTTTCGATCTCATTAATCGATTAAAAAAATCCGTTTTTATAATTATCTCTTGCTGAGATCGAAACAACAATTCCATAAATATTTTTATAATAAATTGTTTTTTGTTTTTTTTCTAATGATTATGAGTTTATATTGATTATACTACTGTGTTTGATGTGAGTAATATCAAAGCATATAAAGCTATTATATAGCCTATTGTTTTTCTGATGTTTATTATTCTACTACCATGTCCATATCAGTATTTTACAACGAACATAATGTTAATTATTAATTGTTATTATTTACTATATTACTCTCATATTTATTTAGTTTACATGTGTTTACCACTATAAACGTTGATAATAATTTTCGAACTATTAAAAAAATCGATTTAATTATATTGCGTTTCCATTTAATAAATGTCTTTCGGTTTATTAAACATATTGTTTTTGTTAATTTTTTGAATATTTTCCGGGTATTTTTATATAATTTATCCATCAATTAATCGTTTTGCTTATTTAAAAATTACGATGAGGCGTTTAACACGAGTTTACTTCTAGAGTAGTATTTTAATACTTCATGTAAGGGAAATGTTATATGTATCTTTTTATAGCATTTTTTACTAATCTGCCAAATCTATTGAAACTACCGCTTAATTATGAAATTATTTCTACCATTTACTATACTACTATTAAATAAGTATTAACAGACTAGTAAGAATTTTTTACAAAACCATAGTGTACAAATTTATGTTGGATGAAACTAATTATACTCTTCTATTAAATATCAGAGGTACACGAACAGACCGTGGGTAATAGTCACAGTGTTTTATTTGTGCAACGTTCTGTCATGTAGCTCCGTAAGTTGGAATCTGAACGCAAGCGTCAGGAGAAAGATGACCTCAAGCGAAAGGAGGAAGAAGCCAAGTCGAGATCTTACGATGGTCTCTTCAGCGGTGAGAATATGCGTTCTAATCAGGACGGATACGATTCAGACGACTTCATGTAAACCGCAGGGGCTCCATTCACCTCTCCTCTTCCTACCTCTCGATTTGTTCGCGTGTACATAGTGTATCTATAATATTGGTGTGGCGAACCTGTAATCTGACAATTAATACCTCGATTAGACTATTCTGATGGCTAGGAAATGAAACGACCTATGCGTTAACAATTAACGAATTTAATGTTCATAATTTTTACCCCGACCGTTTACTTTTTTAATTATTTTTCTTAATTTCTGTCTCATGTTGAAATTTCTTTAAAAATGACAAAACTCATTTGATTAACAAAAATATGGCCTATATATAGTTACACGCTGTTAGTTTTATCTAACAAAAACCCCTTCTTTCATTTATATGTTTGATCAAGATTTGTTTGCTAGATTACTTATAACTGACATGCCGAAATATGATTGAGATAATTGCACACTAACATTTCGCACAGATGTACTGCCACAAGCATTCAAAGGTTAAGACTTGTTGTATATTATAGTTTCTAATGTGTACATGTTTATCCCTTATTGTGCTACTTCAGAAGAGATATACCTGACTTATTATTCTTGAAAAATGGTAGATGGATTGGGTTTTTGTTTATCAAAAAGTTGCGATTGACTGTAATTTACACTACAATTTTTTAATGTCCTATATAGTTAATCATAATTCTGTGGCTTCTGTGATAACTGTTTCTAATGTTCTAAACTGTTTAGTACGGTTGCTGTCTAAACATATTAGGTATCATTTTACACATTTAAGATTTGCAGCTGATAATGGGAGAACATGTAATGCTTTTTGAAATATGGGTAAATTATACTGTTCGACTTTTTTCTTTAAATAAATATCAATTTTTGATACTTATAATTTAGTTTTGATATATTTTTCTTTCTTTTGATATATTTTTCTTTCTTTTGATATGTTCTTCATTTATTTTTATAGAACATTATACTAGTTTTAAAATCTATAGGTTTGAAATCTAGGACCTGGAGCAATATTATAGACATAGGTAAAAAAAAAAATTTTTATTGAAAATAGGAAAGGATTGTTAGAACACTATTTGGTATATTTTATAACTTTAGTAGACACTTCTAGAGATATTTACATATTTTTAACATTCATTCCAAACTATTTTATTATTAATGTTCAACAGGCAATTAATACAAATAAATTGCAGTATTTAATAGTCTATCTAAATTCGTTAAACATTTTGAAATGTTATTTTAGTAACAAGATAACGTTGAGCTTCACTTGAAACTAATATTTGTTAGTTATTTCTATGGCATAGACTTATTTTGCAGTGATCTAATAGTCTATAAATATTATTCGCGCAATACAGGCTAAGAAAGGAGATTCAATAATAATTGTCTTATTCGTTTTTAAATTACTTCGTTACTGTATATTATTACAGTCTAATAAAAAGGTTTGGGCATTTTTTCACGCAAAGTATATACATATTATATGTTTGCTACACATTGTAAAACATCAAAATTTTGTCTTGCATATTCAAAAATAATATAAGCAACTTATATATACAAATTACTTGTGTTCATTACTTGTTCTTATAATATTGATTGTTTAATGATATATTTCTTACCGCAGCAAACGTTATTATAAGTTTTCATTAGTAAGTTTGTTTAAATATTTGCTCTAACAGCGCTTATTATAAACTAGTGCTCACATTTTTATTTAGAGAATTTTGCGGGTTATTATAAAAACAAGTAAATAATTGATAAATGCAAAACATATTAAATGTTATAACATTATTATAATAAATAAAATATATATCGTACAATGCGAATGAAACATTTATACTAACTTATTATTAAAAATAATTTTGTGTTATAGTTTGTTTATATCCCTTGTAAAAGTTTTACATTAAGTTTGGAGTAGGATAATTTTAATTTTTAGTGTGGACGACAATTTGGTAAGTATGAACAGGATATATTTATGCTATATACCATGTTTATCCTTACATAATCTTTGGATGAAACGTTTTTGAAAGCTTAATTGTATTTTTTATTGACACTGAACTGATTCTTCAAAGACAAAGACAAAAGTACATTATTTTTACGATATAGACATGGTCATGACTCATGTGACATTTAACAATTTAATTAACTATATATATAGATAACTATATATACAGGGTGAAACCCACATTTTCAGATTAGTAAAAAATAGTAAGCCTTTGATACAGTTTCATTCAAGAACTGTCATTTCTACATATTATAAATTAATACATATAAATATAGATTATAATAATTATTAATTAAAATTGAAAAGTGGATAATTCTTGATTTAAAATTGGTAAGAGAATCATACACTGTCCCCCACTCACAGATTTCTGGATATGCCCCTGCTATATTATTATTTAATTAACCTATTCTT
Organism: Coelogynopora nodosa; assembly: GCA_034780555.1. NCBI lineage: Eukaryota > Metazoa > Platyhelminthes > Proseriata > Coelogynoporidae > Coelogynopora > Coelogynopora nodosa. Next base: position 31,633 of record JAUZND010019229.1, on the reverse strand, counting down.
TGTGACATTTCATTCAAATAATAAAATAGCAAGTTCCAAGATAACCATCTCTTTTCAATATTTAATATGATATTCAAATTTTTTAATGACATTAAATATTAATATAAAAATAAATTCAGAACAATACATGAATAAATTTGAATTTATATGGTAACAATATAGGTGATCTTATTCTTGGAGTTTGGCTATACTACCATGGTAGTATGAAATGAAATGTGTGAAATATGATACTATGGAGTATAGTATGCATACTATACTCCATAGGCATAGTAAATTTACTTAGGAAAAAATGGGCTATCTCTGAATTTACAGTTATTTGTATTTCCCGAACTAGCCAGAAATCCCGAACTAGCTGGAATAAACACCGAACTAGCTGCAACTTTTTTATTTTTAAAAATATAGCCCGAACTAACTGGAATAATAAATATAATATACCCTAAAGAATATTTGTGCAAAAAATTAGCCATAGATATTGCTTCAATCTTGAGAAAATCAATTTTGTCAACTGTTCTGATTGAATATGGCGTAACGTTTATAGACATAGTCATAATAAATGCTAATAATTTTACAAATTACAATAAAATATCACATGTTCATGATTATTGATTTTTACCGAAAATAATGATTTTAAAACACCAAACTAGCTGCAACTTTTTTTATTAATAACAATATAGCCCGAACTAACTGGAATAATAAATATAATACCCTAAAGAATATTAGTGCAAAAAATTAGCCATAGATATTGCTTCAATCTTGAGAAATTGATAATCAATTATCAATTTTTACCAAAAATAACTATTTTAAAACACCAAACTAGCTGCAACTTTTTTATTTAAAAAAATATAGCCCGAACTACCTGGAATAATAAATATAATACACTAAAGAATATTTGTGCAAAAAAGGATATTATACTTATTATTTCAGTTAGTTCGGGCTATATATATATTTTTTTAAAGTTGCAGCTAGTTCGGTGTTTTAAAATAGTTATTTTCGGTAAAAATCAATATATGATTATCGATTTCTCAAGATTGAAGCAATATCTATGGTTTATTTTTTGCACAAATATTCTTTAGGGTATTATATTTATTATTCCAGTTAGTTTGGGCTATATTTTTAAAAATAAAAAAGTTGCAGCTAGTTCGGTGTTTTAAAATAGTTATTTTCGGTAAAAATCGATAATTGATTATTGATTTCTCAAGATTGAAGCAATATCTATGGCTAATTTTTTGCACGAATATTCTTTAGGGTATTATATTTATTATTCCAGTTAGTTTAGGCTATATTTTTAAAAATAAAAAAGTTGCAGCTAGTTCGGTGTTTATTCCAGCTAGTTCGGGATTTCTGGCTAGTTTGGGAAATACAAATAACTGAACTTACCCACTTGTGTTATTAATTTGAATTTATACAGTATAGTAAGGGTAGACAAGTTCCAAGATAGCCCACCCTTTTCTATAATAAATTTAAATTTACTATTGTATTGTGCTGAATTCTAGAATTATTATTATTATGCCACTTTGCAATTTAGTAAATTTAAAATTATTTGAGTTAATATAGTTAGATTAGAATAGAGTAAAACCAGAGCTTGTTAGATTAGAATAAATTGGAATAATTAAAATAGAATAGAATCAGAGTTAGTAATTAATGATGACATTTTCCTATAATTGTTGTAAGTTCTGCATTGAGGGAATATGGATAGGATAGGTTACTGACAGACCATGCCCCACATGGATTCTTAGATCAATGGATGGACAATATATTTAAAACACAAGAAAATTATATAATAGAAGTGGCATAATAATTTCAAAGAAATAGGTATAGTAAGTGACAAATAAGTAATAAAATAAACCTAGTTGATATAAAATGTATTTAATTATTTCATTTTATTACAATAGTCCAGAAAAGTGGATCACTCTTGCTATTAAAAAAAATTTTCTTATGAAATATAGTCCATGTTATATTTATTATACTTTTGGCAACCATCAAAATCAGGGGCTTTAGCCAGAGGGGGGACTGGGGACACTGGTCCCCCCCTTTAGGCCTCTCTCAATTATCCTAAGCTGGCCTTTTTACATATCCATAGATTATAAAGGGCAAGTCTGGTCAAAAAACAAGTTTCTCTTAAATGAATCTTTTCTACCTAAAAAGTTGTAAATAATCAATATTGCCTACCCAAGGTAATATGGCAAGCGAGAATTTCCAAATTGAATGCTAATTTTTTCGTTTTCTGTGACATGTCAGTAGAAAGATACCAGAAATGAAAAATGTTGATTACTACATCGAGAATTAAGAGGGGAAAACTGACATCACAGCCAATTAGAAGCCATTCAGTAGGCAATATTGATTATTTATGACTTTTTAGGTAGAAAAGATTCATTTAAGAGCAACTGGTTTTAGTAGAATAAACTCAGATTTAGTTTTACGATTGATCATTTGTTTAAAAATTATAGTAATTACTTTTTTGGTGGCAATTTTGAAATTGATATATTTTCTTTGCAATCTTACAATTGAAGATATTGCTATTTCAAACCCATGGCTATGCTTAATACATATTGGTTTAAGAGGTAAGTTGACTAAAAAATACAAATTTTAGATGTCATGATTAGTATATACTTAGTTATTTATCTATTAATGTACATACCTCCATATTATGCAGTTGATGCTTGAGCATATTTTTTAAGTAACATTTGCTATTTTTTCACATGTTCTTAAGCTAAGGTAATTAAAGTATTAAAAATACAGTATTGTGAATTGAATTAGCAATTCTTGAATAGTTCTTACAGCAATACACTTCTTTTAATAAAAAAACTAAATAGATATTCCTTTTCTATACATATTTTTACATCGTATAGGATATGAAGAGAAGCTGAATTTATTTTAATATTTTTTTTATATATAATTTAAAACTAATTTCACTAAAAACTTTTTTATACCAGTTTGAAATTAAAAATAATTTTATCAGTAAGTTATATACTGTTATATACTTTAAATCATTAGAATGAGCAGAAAGAGTTCTTTAAAAAATATAATTTACAATATTGAATAGACATTCAAAGTTATATAATTTATAAAGTTAAATATATTACTGTCTGTGACTTATAGGGATATTTTTAAGATCCAACTATACTGCCTACCAGGTATTAATATTTTAATTTAATTTTAGGCAACAGTCTAACTCATCTCAATCTGCATCCAATGGGTCTCAACCTGCAGCTAACTCATCTCAATCTGCATCCAATGTGTCTCAACCTGCAGCTAACTCGTCTCAATTCTATATCATGATTGTTGTAATTAAAAAAAATATCATGTATATATTTAAATGTGCCCTTTTTACTTTCTTGTCTGCGGTCCCCACCTCGAGTAAAATCCTTACTTTGCCCCTGAAAATAACTAATATTTTTTTAATTCTAGCAACTTTTATAATATAATTTACTCAGAAACATAATTTTTTATAATATAGTAATATTATTTGTATTACATTTTCATTGCATATTAATGTGTAAGCATATTATAAGTATTTCCAGTAAGTAATTCTGTTTGCCAGAATTATAAAATTGTGGTTATTTTGATGGCAGTCAGAAGTATAACAAATAAATTAAAAATATATTTCTTGGCATTGGAATTGTCATTGGGTTTTATTTCAGGTATTTGGCATCAGCATCAGTTTTTGTAGAATCTTAATAGGATTATTCAGAATTAGCTTTGGGTTTTATTTCAAGTATTTGGCATAGGCATCAGTTTTTTTGGAATCAGAATCCGGTTTTATTCAAGTAATTGGCATAGGCATTTTGATTATTAGCTGAGTGTGATATAGCATTTTAAAATAAATATAGTTATAATATTATTGTGATGCTTTGTCAATATCCCAAAATGGTTATGTTTTGTTATGGGACCAATTATTTAATTTAATATTTTAAAATAATATGCCTCTCTCAGTAAAAAGTAGAATACTTTATTATAATACTATTATTCTGAGCATTACTAATATAAATATGCTTTTGTTATAAAAGATTGATACAAATTAAATCTTTTAAATATACATTTAATATAAACCTACATTTTATGTATTATTTAGGGAATTAATACCCAATCAGAAATTGATAAGAGAGAAATCATAATTTTGCATCTTAAGCAATTTCCTTAGACTCTTTTAAGAAAGTATTGAATAAGCAGAAGCAGTTGTAATGCAAAAAATATAAGGATAATTAATTTTCTTCATAAATATGTTTTTTAGATTAGGCAGAAATGTTTATTGACTGTAATAATTTTAAAAATTATAGTAATTAACCTTCTTTTGTTTACTGATTTATAACACCATAAGATGGTTCACTTAATCATTTATTTACCTAGATAATATAATGCTTGGTTAATATTGTTATGAATAGCTTACTCTTCTGCTGTTTGTAGTCATGCCATATGGTTTAGCCATCAGATTTTTTACTCAATATATATAGAGGTGGTTTACTTAGATGAGTTTGAGTTCTATATTTTAGGTTAGGAGTTTGTATCATTATGTTAGAAGATGTGCCATTAAATAGGAGTACAAACCCATATGTTATACCTGTTGTATAAGCAGTAATGTACATACCATATATGCAATTCCCCCAGCAGTCAGTATATGCAATCTGAGACAACAATGCACACTTGGGTTTTGTGAGGGACTACAATACAAAGAAAAGGGATGTTATGTACTGGCAATGTCCTAGTTAGCCTGTCATGTGTTTGTGTGAATGCTGAGCACCACAATCCTGACATAATGGTTTTACATGACACCAGTTGTATTTTATTTCTTTACCATTCTCCTGCCTTTATATTATGTATCCTATCCTATATATTTTGACTGGGATTGCACATTGTATATTGCCTTGTGTATATTTTATATAGTAGTTGCACATTTGATTATATGATTCAGACCAAACTGTAATTGCCTTAAATATTACAAAATAATTTTTATCTTTAGTAAAAAAAATACTGAATAGTTAATTTAAATTTTTGAAATAATTTTTGCCATATACTAAATATGTCAAAATACCTAAATAAAAAAATGCATCAAAATTTTTGTTTTAATTGTATGAGAATTGTGTAATATGTTATTACTCAATTTTGAGGCCAAATACAAGAATTTATTTAATAATATATTGTTCAAAAGGAATAAAAAAATATATATTATTAAACATTAGATCACTTGTAGTCTACTCATAAATGGCAATACCACAAATCCTGTAAGCAGATGGATTATTATTAATATCAAAATTGTAATCTTTACTCCATATTTTCACTGCTTATATATTTATAACAAGATATTTACAATATTTTTTGACTTTCTTCTCATAAAACAGGAATTTTCCTTTTTGTAATACTCACCCTGAAACTGTTCTGCAAATAGATTAACCTGCTGAATATGGTGGAAAATTATATTTACTGTTTGTTGTATTATGTTTTGCTACATACTGTAAGTTTAAATATTTTTAATTTGAGATTGTGGATTAAGGGATTTCACATAATTATTAAAAAATAATTTAACATGTGTATTTATTAGTATGTATTTAATATAGAAAAATTATTTAATCAAGAAAAGTGTAAACATATATGAATTTGACAAAATATTTGGTTATTGATTCCTCAAAAGAAACACAAACATGCATATAAATGAGTGGGATGTTATTAATTTCTCTGCATTGTACAATTTGATACACCTTCAAGAGCGGCCAAAGCAATTTTTTCACATTTCTTTGAAGACCTCTGACTGTGACATGCCATACGAGTACACATAGGATGATGGTTTCCATCCTGAAAGAAAAAGAAATGGTTATTAAATTTTATGTACCAAATTAAGAATTATCAATTCGAAAATTAGATTTTGTAGCAATAGTTATATTTTTAAAGAATACCAGTGCATATATTAGTTATATAGACATAATTATGTATTAGTTTTGTTTATATTTATGGTTTGATTTTAAAAGCTTTAATTATAATTTTGTAAAAAAAATTACTATTGTATATTGCTAGCAAAGAACATATTTATTCTAACAGCTAATTTTTATTCCATGTTTTTCATTTTAAAGTTGTATAAATATATTTACATAATTGCATTATTGTAATCTGAATATAATAATTATACAACTGTTTCACATAATAAATTCAATACATAATTTGTATTCATGATGTATCCGCTACTCATCTTTTAATTTAAATATTTGTTAATTCAATAAATTGATTTTTAGAAAACCTTTATTTTAGTAGTAGTTATACCAAATCTGAAGTCATTTTTTAAATTTCATATAAATCCCATAAGTAAAGGCTGAAACATGATAATATTTATCAAGTCTTGTTATTCATAAATCTCATAATATTGATTTTTTATGTACATAATACATTTGAAAGTATTTACTACAAAAATAGCACAATTTATCTTAATTTATTTGTAAATAGTGTGAAATAAGAGAAAATATTTTATTACAAATTGTTACATATATTTTGATATACTATTGTATACTATAACTATACTCTTAAATAAATTACACCATTTTTGTTATATCATTTAGGTGATTCAATCATACATTTTGTTATTGCCATCAAGTTGCTGGCATTAAAAAGTTATTGCTTTCTGTTTAGCATTCAAAGAGTATCAATGGGACCTATCAGTGTCTGTTTCGTATGCACAAATTCCATAATTCAATAGATGTCACATCAAAAGACATCTCATTTTTTTAGTTAATAAATGAATAATTATTCAATGTTTGCTTGTTTTTTATATAGTCACTTCATGTACAAACACACTAAATTGAATTAACTGCAATATTCACCATTTTATATATAAATTTCATTTCATTCATTCCATTGTATATTATTATTTGATGCACCCTTGACAATTGTTATGATATTTTAATTTCTCATATTGACTCATTTATGGAAACATTTTTCTTTTGGGATCATTGTTAATAACTTAATTGTTTTTAATTGGCTACTGTTTTTAAAAACAAGTTTGTCACTGTATATATCTAGTCTAGGCATAAAAATAAACTATCAATGACAATTATTGATGTGCTTTATTTGTACTACAGCAATGATAATATATATAAGAACATATTGTTTGTTATGTGGTTAGTAAGTAAACACAAAATGCTACTTATAAACATGTGTACTTTGTGCGTTACACATTGTAAACAAACTTTTGTAACACATTATTTATTGCTATTTTATAAATTGATTCTGTTTTACATTACCTTTAAAAGTGTTTGCTATTACATAATATATCCTTACATTTTATGATAGTACTAAATGTTAGAACATTTCTGAGGCAACCTACCTGGCTATTGTATATTTAGTGAATGTAAAGTTTGCACTGGAGCTCATATAATGAATGAAGTAATTAGCAAAATACATAAATATTTGACCCAACATGGGAATGTAGCCATGGTATATTTATAATGTATATATGTAAATTTTTTCATTCATGATAATAATATTAAACTATTTGTAAACTACTCCTTTAATCTATGTTGATAAATCTGTAATAGGGCCTATACTAAAACATATTTAAGTAAATACAACATAATACAATGCAAAACAGTGAATATAGTTCTACTAAGTCAATGACAAATGTTTTTTTGAATTAAGAAGAGTAGTAACTACCCAGCTATTTGTTTAGTTATTCGAAAGGTATAAATGTTGTGTACATGTGATTTGAATCCATTGTACACAGTTGTCTTGCTGTTATTTTAGTAATACAATTATTTACATAATCTATTCAAATGATGACAATGATCATTAGAATCTTGAGTCATGATGAAGAATTTCTATCGAAAAAACGCTTTTTACTAAATAAGGTTAAGTATCTAATAAGAACCGAAATGCTGCTCTCTATTTTAGAAATTTGGAATACATTCTATTATACAAGAAACAGAAGTTTTATATTTTAAGAGATCAACTCCATGATGACAAAATGAATTATGTTGATTTTAATCGAAACATGCAACACCTAGACCAAGATATTCAGAAGCTACAGCCAATCGTTGCTTATGTTATTAAATTAACATATTTTCTGATCAATGAACTTTATATTTTCACACATAGAGTATTTATACTACTTAATTTGTATTATTTATTATTAACTACAATACAAACTATCACTTGGCATTATTAGTTTATATAACTAAAGGTAGCAGTATACCAAATAAATGTTTGTTAAATTCAAGGTACGTCTGCATTTTAAAATAGAAATACCTACCTCGCTAAACAAACAGCCACACTGGTTGCATCCATCCGAAAAGTGGTATTCCACGCAATTGGCGTCTCGGGCAGTTTGGCAAACCTCCCTATAAGGGAATTCTGTACAGGAATGCCCAACTTTAGCCTGCCCTCCATGGACAAAGCTTACAACAACCAGAAACATAGACAAAACAACTGCGGAAACCATTGCAAAATTGTTGAATAATATGTCTTAAATAACTTGTCTGATGCAATTGATAATACTAGTACCAACGGAGGGATACAACCTAGCTTTAGATATATATAAACAATTACAACTCAAAGGGAGTTGCCGCCAACAGTATGGATATTCTTTTATTTGTAGATAGGCTGTCTGAAAATTAATTATATTTAGTTTATTAGGCATCAAATGTTGGATATTGTTGTTTGGTCTCTTGTGAGGAATGTAAATGATGTAAACATTATGTATAGTTTTGTATATGAGAACACATACACCGCATCTATCGAAGTTGTTTACACAACCTTGTTCAAAGACGTCATTCCAATACTTTTTGAACATATAATTACTTCTCTGAGATTGTATATGAATATTAATAGAATATTTATTAAGAATAGAATATTATTAGAATAGACTGGTTTATTAAAGTAAGTTATATAATTTAACAGAATATAGTAAGTGAAACACCAATTTAAAACTAACTTTTATCTATCATTATGAGATGTTTCAACAAACTGTTTATATAGGTAGGATCTATGTGAACTCCTTTAAAAAGAGTGTTTCGAAAATTTAGAAATCGATTTTATTTGTTCAGCTGTAATGTTATTATTACCCACCTTATCTTACCTTTGAGCTGATGGCGACCTTATAAGCATTAATTCTAATTCTTTGTATAACTTTAACCCATATGAAACTCTGTGTAATTTTGAAATAAAGTAAATACGCTATATATTTTGAAGTCGCTTGTGTAATTGTATTCAATATATCATTCCAATAATTATTTCTTCTTCAATGTCTGTGAATTGAGTTAAGTTCAACTATAAAAAGTTTTACCATATTTATAGATAGTATAGTTGCGGTGTATTATATTTTGTATACAACATATTTTTTGGTTGTAATGTAGGCAATCCTTCTGATTTTTGTCTGAAACAAAAAGTTTTTAAAAATGGTGATAGAAATCGCTTATATTAAAAAATGAGAATTTTGAAAACTAATAATGATTTTGTAAACCCATTGGATAGAAAGTATTATAAAATAAAACTTATTTAAAAAAATACGACTCATTTAGGCAGTGAAAACTCCTCTATATATATTGCATTTTTAATCAAAAGTCATTGTCAAACAAAAGGCTATGTTATATGTTTCAGTAGTTGTTTTTCTATGTTTTAAATAAAATTATAAAAATATTATAATATTATAAAAATAGTCGTGTAAGTATAATTTTAATGCTATAACCGAGTTTACATTTTGATATAAAATATTAAAACAGTTGTTTGGCAAATATTAAATTAAAATTATTATGCATATCAAGGCCTATATAGTGCTTGATTTTTTGAGTAAATGTAATTATCCCTGGTTTCGTGTATATATACACTTATATATATATATTAACTTGAGTAAGTGGATCTATTTCATGTCTTTGACCTGATAACTTATGTTTGCCTTTCAGTTAGCCGATTATGTTGTACATATAGCCTACTCAGTTAAATTATAGCAGCTCGTTTTCTGTCGAGCAGGTGTAAATGATAATTCCAACGTGTAGGCAAACAATAAATATAATTTTTTTGTAATTTACAAAAAGCATTTGTTCTTATACCACCATTCCATAAAATGGTTAAAGTCAAATTAAAAAAATAATCTCAAAATTGTCATTTTCATTATATTGAAAATATACTTCACTTTGTTTTACTTTTATATATATATATATTTTAAAGATTTAGTATAGTTTGGAAACATTCTGCATGAAATAAATAATTTTCTTAAGTAATTTCAAGTCACATTTTCTACACGAAATATCATTTTTTGTTAAGTGTGATTTGTATTTTCCTCTTTTTTTAAATAAATTTACAATTGATAAAATGGATTTATTTATTAAATAATGGATTATCTGTTAATTAATAACGAATTATTAATTAATAATAATGAATTGTTTATTAATTAATAATTTAATCGTTTAATAAATTACTTATTAAGAAAATGGAATAAATTATTTATAAATATATATAAAATTATGAGAAAACTGTTCACGGGTCAAAACTTTTATTTGTGAATGTCATGCTGGTTATTGTTGAATCTGATTAACTTTGATAAACAATATCATTCTGTTCTGAGAGCCGAGCGGATAAGGCACAGCTCCTCCACTTGACACCATGATATAAATTTCAAAAATTACATTTTAATACAATCAGAATCACAAGTCATAAATCAAGAATTCAGTTAAAAGCTCCTCATAAAATACGGAATATTTAGTAAACAAAATGAGAGCATAATAAACAAAAAGGTTCGGTCGGCTCCTTGAGAACCTTTGAATTTAGGTTGACTACTTAAAAACCCTTGAATTTACCCACGACCCTTTGAAAACCCTAGAATTTTGTCACATTATAAAACATATTATCACACATTTTTATTATTTTACTACTGACATAAATACTTTCTAAGTAAATACTTAGAAGTATCAGCGGTGTTTTAAAAAAATTCCAAAATATTTTAAGATTCAAATATTCTTTGTATAATTATAATGTATTGATAGCTTTTGATCTCTATATTGATTAATATTTTGTTATTAATCTATTTTATCAGCGAAACTAGGTCCCCTTGAATTGTGCTACGAGGTGTATAGGATTCTGATTATATTCTCAAAATGAACATTTTCAGTTTTTACTTATCTTTATATACTTTTAAAATGATTAAATATCTAATTTATAATGATCCGGACGATTGTTCAAACTGGACGCCAGAAAAGAAGCCAATATTGCCTCCCTATTTTTTCTATATTAAATAGCATCTTTAAACCGAACCCGCCTAAACTGTACACCGGACGCTTCCCGCAGTCCCTTGCACAGCATTATAATGTATATTAGCTATGTGTAATCCGGACGCCTTTTCAATTGCATTCTTATGAAAGAACACAGTATATTCCTAAAGCTGTCATTGATAGAGAGGCAGCCGCGCATCGAACTAGGAAATAAACTGCGTAGTAACTATATTTCCTTTTTTTCGATGACACTATATCTAAAAGAACACGTTTACATATTGCCTTATGTCTTCAGAAATAAAATTGGATCGCCATGGCCTTGACTTATTCACTTTCTATAAACCGGACCGACGATTTGTTTAGATTGTCCGGTTTAGGCGGAGTAGACATTTGCTCAGGGTTATTCAGATTCGACAACAACCAAAGTGACAATGAAAAATATTGTTCTGACTGACCAATTTTACTTTTTTATTTATTTTTTATTTAGTTCAAGATTTGTCTGAACTAGTTATTTAAAAAAAAACATATTGAAAACACTATTTATACTTTTCTACTTGCACTATAATATGCTCTTTATCAACATTATCTTGCAATATTGAAAGCCTCTTCCCGAGCAGAATTACGAAATGGGCTCATTTTTGGAAAGACAACCCTAGACCGAGTTTCAGAGACTCTAACAGCGACCACATTAAACTCAGGAGTGTATGCTGAACCCTTTGGATTGAGCGTGTTGATGTTTAGTTTGTAGTTTTTGAACTCTTGCCAATATTATTATATCAATAAAATAATAATTGTTATTGTATGTAATGATAAATTAAAAATAAAAGTTTACTGTAAGGGGGTAAAAACTAATTTAAAAAGGTTTAGTGGAATATTTATTGAAAAAATGCGCCTAATCAATCACAATGTAATATAATAACAATGTAGTAAAAACGTAAAATTGAATAAATAATATTTTAAAATTGAAATGATTGAACATTAGATAAACAAAATTTTATCATAAATCAATTTAATTTAAATATTTGAACAATTTGAAATGACGTCCATAATTTATGATATTCGCGTTGTATGATGACATAATTGCATTTTACAAAGTCGTCATAATTTATGATGGTCATAAGTCTACACGTAGTGTTTGACAGCAATAGACCTATCATAGGCTTTATCAACATAAGTTTTAAGAATAAAATGAGTATATTAAATGACAACCGGTAATATTCTTTGTATGTATCTTATTTCTTTATCTAAATTATCAGTAATATACTTTAAAAGTTCTTAAAATGGCTGAGATCCCCTCTTGGTTAAACTTTTAAAATAATTTTTTGGACAACGTGTTTATTTTATTCATTATTTTGTTCGTTTTATCTTGTTTATTGTTTTTTTCAAGTTAATATAATCTTGCTGAAACCTGATAGTACTGATGCAGCTCAACAGCCTACGTTCCTTCTATTTGTGTCTAGGCAACTGATGCCTCTAGCTGGTGTCTGTTTCCTAATGCTCCTGATAGCAGCGTGCACAGGTTCTCAACCTCCAGGTGACAGTCAACAGCACAACCACTATGAGATTGTTCTGCTGGGAGCCAGGGGAGATCTCGCCAAGCGCTATTTGTGGAAGATATTCTATCAGCTGTGGACTGATGGACATAATATCAGTGTTTATGCAGCTTCGAGATCCGCCCAGCTGGATGTTGAAACTCTGCTGAACACTGCCATAGGTGAGTGGTGAATCTGATCACTTATAAAGTCGATACACCATAATGTCCCAGTCAGGAATACAATTTGGGCCTGAATTAGGGATCTAATTCGGGTTCCTCTAGACTAGTAAGACGTTTCCCCCACTTAAGGCCAAATTAGGATTAAACCAAAATGAGCCTGAAATATATGCAGAATTCGAACTTAAATAAACCCTAATTTTGTATTTACCTAAATCAACCCTAACTGAGCCCATAATTTATCCATTTTGAGCCCTTATTTAGCATTTACCTAAATTAGTCCTATTTGAAACAATTTATTATTTTCCTGAACAATTAGGACTGTTGTCTAATATCAACTATCTATTAATATCTTTTTACAGGAACCTCGCGTGACAGAAAATTTGACTCTTTGGTGACCGGCATTGCTCTACATTCTGAGGACAATTTCCAAAACCTTTGTGATTCCAAACTCTCCAAAGAGTCAATTCCAGTCTTTTACCTTTCCATACCACCGCATGGTTTCGCAGCAGCTGGTAAGTAAATCTACTTTTTTTCATCAGGTGTTGTTAGTTTTATTGATTTGAGGTACATTGTTGACACACACACACCCAGTTGAGAAGATCGCCACCAAGTGTCCCTCACTGGTCGCCGAGAATCGGCTGCGAATTGTCATCGAGAAACCCTTCGGTCGAGATCTCGCCAGTGCTGATAAGATGGCGGCCTCCATTGGCGATCACCTTGACGACCGGTTCATTTACCGCATCGATCATTACCTGGGCAAGCAGGTCGTCCGCAATGTTATCCCGTTTAGGTGAGATAGCACCACTGCTGTACAATATGCTACTTGTTACATACTACTTAATAATCTATACTTAGTAGTATGTTTGTTTTCATTTCCTCCTCTCCTCCACTTTAGACGCGCAAATCCCGGTATAGAGGGACGCCTGAATAATCAACACGTTAGTCGAATAGAAGTTGTTATGCAGGAATCGATTGCGGTTGAGGGTAAGCGAAAGATAACCTTGTCAGCAGTATAGTTAGAAATTTGATTTTCCCGAAAATCCTGACATTTGGAGACCCCTCCTCTCTCTACCCTACTCTCCTCGCTCGCTCTCTCTCTCTCTCTCAGGAAGGTCCGCCTACTACGACCACTATGGTGTCATTCGTGACGTCATACAGAACCACGTGACTGAAATGCTGCTCCCGCTGCTGGTGCCCGCTGCTGCAATCGCTGCACCACCACCACACAAACAGCGTCATGACGACGTGGAGGACGCTAATTGGCTGGCCGCCGCGAGCAAGGTGGAGGTGCTCTCGCGCCTGCAGCACTACGCCCCACCGCTGGTTGGTCAGTATGCGAGCTATAGTAGTGAGGAAGCGGGCAGATCCCCGGATACGCACACCTTTGCGGCGGTTTTACTTCCGGTGAGCGAGCGTTTTTGGAGCTAAAAGGTTTACCTTTCATATAATTCATTCAAATCTAGTAAAAATAATAAATTTTTGGGGGAGGGGGTGTAATTTGCTTGTGATGAGATTTTGTACTTTGAATGTCATTGCGTTTTTTGGAAGTCTCTCTCTCTCTCTCCCCTCTATCTTTCTCTCTCTATATATATGTATCACTCTATCCCCTCTATCTCTTTCTCACTCTATATTATATATCACTCTCTCTCTCCCCTCTATCTTTCTCTCTCTCTACCCTCAATCTTTCTCTCTCTCCCCTCTATCTTTCTCTCTCTCTCTCTGTCACTTTCTCTACTCTCTCTCTCCTCGCTCTCTCCCTCCTCCCTCTCTCAATTCATTATTATATATATTCTATGTGTTGGTATATTGGGATCGCGTTTTCTGGAGTTGGTGGAGTTGAGTTTCTTCTGGGGGTGGCATCCGATGTTGTCTGCTGTTAAGGGACGGAGTGCTCCTGATGAGGCCTTGAGGGCCGAAATCGGTAAAGTGCCGGGCCCGCCTGAAAAGAGTGGATTCCTATTCTCGGAGCAGGGTAATGCGGACGATTACGTCTTGAAAAGCTTTCGTGTCTCTGGGAGTGTGGGTTTGTTCTTCTCGGGTGGTTCGGTCTCCTGGCAGTCGGGTTGAGTTAGGTGTCGCTTCTTGGGAGCCATCAAAACCTGTTCTGGATTGCGTGTTTGCTTGGTTGCCTGTGGCTGGAGACTTCACTTTCTCTCCTTTTCTCTCTCCCTCTTCCTCTTTCTTCTCGGTTACTATGTTTTTAAACCTGTGTTATTATCGTTTATGTTTAATTTTGCCCTGATGAAGAAATTAAATCGAAAGTTGACTGGGCTATTTCATTAATTAAAAAAATTATGATATTTTGGGGACTTCCTTTTTTTTGTCTGATACAGTGTCTTGGGAGTGGGATATCATCCCCGCTCTCCTCTCTCCTCTTTACTCTTCTCGTCTCATCTCTGCCCTCTTTCTCCTCTCTTCTCTCTCTCTCTCTCTCTCTCTTCTGTCCTCTTTCTCCTCTCTTCTCCCTCTCTCTCTCTTCTGTCCTCTTTCTCCTCTCTTCCTCTCTCTCTCTCTACCCCAGTAGGCCACCTGGTGTCCGCCATTCTGGTCCACTCCTTCTGCAACCACATGGGCTTCCCCAACATCAGCGGCGCCTGCTCCTACACGGGTTGGCGCCGCCTAGTCATCCTCTCCGCCTACATCGGCGGCCTCCTCGGCTGGATTGCCCTCCTACTGCCGCTCACCCGGCCCCACATCTACAGTCACCATGCCGACACTTGTGTCTGGTGACCGGTTGATGCTAGCTCTATCTAGGCACTGGTGTTGTCATCGATCTGGTCTTCCTCTCGAAAGTGTAACACTGGACGGGTGGTGTTTAGTAGTTGTGTCTCTCGTCAGTGTGCGATGTGGATAATAAGACTTCTGTGAAGAAAATCGATAATAAGATTTCTATAAAGAAAATCGATA
>JAUZND010019229.1:0-15732 GCA_034780555.1 Coelogynopora nodosa | reverse complement strand
ATAAGATTTCTGTAAAGAAAATCGATAATAAGATTTCTGTAAAGAAAATCGATAATAAGATTTCTGTAAAGAAAATCGATAATAAGATTTCTGTAAAGAAAATCAATAATAGAGTTGTGTTTATTAGAAATTGTTTTGTTTATGTGAAACTTAATAATTGCTTCAGACATGTAAACGTTATTGAACATTTTGTAGCACGCTCTAACACAGAATAAAAGTCGTCCGGCCAGGAAATTTTAAAGTTTTTATTTTAATTTTTTTACAAAACTTTTTTGTTTAAATAACACGCTAACCTCCGGTTCATCTGTATACCGCCGTATTGGCTACCTTTCAATGACAGTGCATAAAAGATCTCTTTATTCTCATCAGAGGTTACACACACAAGAGATACTTTCATCGCTCGGCCCGGCCTTGTTTGCATCGACTGGACCTGCTTTGAATAAAAAATACTATGTTGTAATTAATTGTGTCGCTAAAAAGCACGAAGTGGAATATCTTGACATGACCAAAAATCAGTACTCATTTTTCAGAGCTAACGATGGACATTGCAATTATGAGAGATCTCATGCTCTGAACATTCTGTCATGCTAAATTATATAAATATATTAAAAATTAATAAAATACAAATTATTATATTGTATTGTCAGAGAAGTGTTTCTAATTAATTTTGATGGTTTCTAAAGTGGTTGATTTCGTTCTTACTTAGCTCTGATAATATTGTCTATTACTTTATCTGTTATTCATTAAAAGTACAAATATAAAAAACAAAATAAACCAATTTCAGGCGAATTTTATTGCACATATTGTGTCAAGTTTAGAATGTTAACTTATCAACATGACTGTATCTCATAAAATTACTAAAAGTCATTATTAAACAATTATTGCTTCAAATAGTATGTGGAACATGTTTTTTAAACTTTTATTGATTTTTTAGTGAGTTTGTTCCTATTTTGATATGATCTAAAAAATAATTTTTGGAGCATGAGATTAATTTTTTTGCAACGCACGTAAGTTGGTTCTAAAAAATGCACAAAGCAGCAAATATACAGTACGTTTTTCATAAACGCACCATTTAGCATGTTTTAAAAAGTGATTTATTTTGTACAATAATTGCTTTATAAGATATTTGTCTCATAAACACAGATCTTGTATCTATTCATTATCTAGGTTACATTTAATAATTACTTAATGTGCTTTAACTTGTTTATTTTCTCATTAATTTGATTTTATTGTGATATACTACTCATTTTAGTTTGAGTAATATACTGCTGTTCATAATAAATTTATGATCAATTTATTGATGCTGCTAGTGGTGAACTCAATATCGTTAAATATTGTAATATTTTTTACTTTTGAGCTGTCCGTTTGCATTTCAGAATCTAGAATTGAATGTATATTCCTAATTTTGTGACCACCGTGTTTATTTTTTCACTTTTTTAATTAAACTGATTGATAGTAGTATCAAGGAGAAACTATCATCCAAGTGTGTTTTAAGATCGATAAACATATCGAAGCTATTTGACGTCTTCTGTAAACATATAATGTATGTTGGTTCCTTTGGGAAAAGATCTTGTTCCACGCCGTGAAAGTAAACGGGTGTTTTTTTCTTATTTGACAGCGACACCCTGTTTTTAAGCCAGTATTGTCTTTTATGTGAGCAGCCTGTGTCGCGTCGTCTGCTCCCTTTCACTGTATTGCTTATTTTATTTCTGTAATTATTTATTATTGACACTTTCCTTCTTCTTCTTCTCGCTCCCTTTTGTATTGTAGAGATTTTTTAAGGATATAAATAATTGTTCACAATTATATGCTCTTTTAACAATTTGCATAATAAATCACCGTATTTACTTCCAGGCCTTGTGTTTTCACTGACTCTTAGTGTTAGTATTGTATTTGGTTATATTATACTTTGTTTGAAGTTTGTTCCACGTTACCACTATGGTTCAAAACCGTGTTTGAATTTAATCGCTGTATCCAAAATTGTCAGAGTAATGCGTAACTTAAGCTATTTTCGGAGTAATAATTATATGTAACATATTTAAATTTGTTTGTTGACTGAAGTTTGTGCAATAAATTGCAACCTTTATTCTCACGTTTTTCGAATATTGACGGTTTATTACTGTTTCCAAATTCTTTCTGCAATATTTTATTGAAGTTTAGAGTAATGTTCTTTTACTTAATTTTAATGCCCTTGATTTATGCTTCATGCTTAAATAGTGACCTCTATATTTAAATTTGTTATTTTTATTAATTTGTCACAGACATCTTTTCTATTATTGCCGTTTTAATCTACTCTTTTAGTACCTCAATAGTGCTTTTCAGTCTAACGCTTTTTTATGCTTCACTCTGTTGGATGTGATCCGACTAGAAATAAAACTTAATACTGCTCTCAATTTGAGAACGCAAAAAATATGCGACTTTAGTATGCTGATGAATTCTTTTTTTGTGACTCACTTTTATAGAGTATGTTAGCAACAGAGGTTCTCTACTATCTTTGAAAAATTAAAATTAGTGTAAATAATCTTTTTTCTTTTTCAGCGATCCAAATGGCGCACATTCTTTTGACTGAAATAAAGACTGTCAACCCGGCTACTGTTACGGTAATCATAATCATGATCTTTATTTCATTGACGTTGACATGCGCAAAGTTCTTGTCAAAAATGGAAGCTATTTCGCGAATATATTGATGGGCATATCGTTATGTTACAATGAATATGTCATAATCAATAATTTCAGTAGTATAGGAAGGGTGGGTTCTGCCGCAGTTATAAATAGATTCATGAGTCATGGCTAAAAATATACCATGACCCCCCCTCCTACCCCCCAACCAATAAACAACCAAATACTTGATTCTAATTGGCTGATCACCTTATAAGTAGGGGAGGGGGCGGGGGCATACCTATATCCTGCAAAGATTATACATTTAGACAATTAATTACCACTATATCGCTGCAATTGAATTTAGTCCAATATTAATCCACTCGAAAGATTCGAAATGAAAACATCAGTTAAATATATTTGCATTTATTACCTACTGCTATTTTTTGATTGACATGTTTTTATATTTTTTAGTATGCATTGTTTTTATTAATAGTAGATATTTTGGATTACCGTAACCAAAAATATATATTTATTAGTGTAAACTGTTCCTGCAACACTCCAGCCACACATTGACAAGTGCCTTTCGACGGATGAAGACACTAAATCGATAATTGACAGTCTGGCCGAAGCACTGGTTCACGTGGACGTGTCCTATTACAGCATCACCCATCTGCTCAATCAACTGAAACTCTACTCTGGAAAGGTGAGCCAACTATTATTATACTTTGTAGTGTTGGACAGGACGGCATAACCTTTGGGTGGATTGCACAAAGCGGTATTTGTTAATACCGGGAGTAAGGCTACTACCATGGAGTAGAGTAAGAGAAATCGTGACGTCGATTTTAGATCAACCAATTAAAAGTGATGTAATTCCAGAGTTATTTTTATATTCTCTTATAATATTCTTATTATTATTCTCTTGTATTCTCTTACGTTACCTTATTATTATTATTATCTTATTATTATATTTACCACTTATTTTATTATAATCGCAATGACTGAAAAGAAGCGTAGTGAGAATTTTACAGTAACCAAAAATCTTAAAAATACAAACAATTGGGCTTCTGGAGAAATTGATTTGCTTCGAAACGTTGCATGTTCGATGATTGCTCTAATTTCATTAATTAAAAGGTTCACAGATGCCTTTGACATACGGTAGCGTAGCTTGAATTCAGCATCACTAAATATGTCGAAAGGATTTGTTCGATCACGAAATACACGTTCTCTACGGAGAGCTCTTAACAAAAGTACATATCCAGCCATTTTTATGAAGATTCACGCTGAGGCGACTACTTATACCTACCCTAGCCTGGGAGCAAGCCGTGGTAGTAAATATATTGATTTATCTCAGATTTAGTCATAGGCGTAAATAATTTACTACCACGCTTACTCCTGGTAGTAGCTACTACCGCTTCGTGCAATCCATAATTTTCTTCTAGTTACTCTCAGGACTAAGCTAATACCGCTTCGTGCAAGAGGTTTAACCACGCAATACGACAAGGTCCACATAATATTACTGTGTTAGTTTCGCTTAATTCTAATTAACTCAAAGGCATCACCGGCTCTTTATAATGCAACGAGAGATGAATTAAAACAATATCTATTTGTCAACTGAAGATTAATTATCTATATATCTCAACGTATTGACTGCTTAATCCATATTTAGGAATTGGGTAGTTGACAGGCGAGGATGTGGCCTGGTGGTACGTGTGTTCGCTCACAGATCGCTGGGTTGCATGTTCGATTCCTACTCTGTACTGATGAGGGGCAAATACCCCGAAACCACTCTGCAGATGGATTTACCTAGTTTTTTTAAATTATATTCTTTCTGTATAGCTCTCCCTTTCTCTCTTTAGTCGCCTACATACATTGAGAACGTTTGCAATTTGTTGTCAATAATGTTACCACTGACCATGCACGAGAAGAAGTTCTTGCACAAACCTCCCACAAGTAAGCTATGCTTTGGGATTTATCGGAAGTTTTATTGTTTACTACTAATTAATAATTATAGTAGCATGGAGTATGCTAAATATTATTATATTATTAAGGTTTTTAAAAAAAAATTTTCGATTTTTAGTTTATTATTATATATTTTTATAATATTATCTATTATTTCCTATATGCTATTACTATTATTTATTATAAATTGCTTTGCAATTCAAGTATCAGTTTTAAATTGACGAATAATGTTTTATTTTTCATTCTAAAATTGAAAAGGTCTGTTAGTGCGCTCAATATAACATATTAGTTATTTCTGTATTGTTTTATTATAATTTATCGTATTCTACCATTATATATTATTGTTTTTTTTATATTATATTAATATTAATTAATCATTTTATTAATATTATATAATTAAAATGAACCAACAAGTCAAATTAACAGTGATGCGTAACATTATCCGGATAACAACTAATAATAATGTTGCTAGACATTTTGTTTCTGACAAATCTTCTAATTACCTATAATTTCTTTTTACTGACTTTAACTATATTATAAAAATAGTTGTTACATTCAATTAAATGCTATCATGACATCAAATATAATATGCTGTGGTACTCTTCTGTAGACAAGGTCCCACTGTTCAAAAAGATGCGTCTAACTCACCAGCGACTTCTCTACACCCGATGTTGGGCTCGAATTTTGGAACTGGAGGTGACTCATATTCAGGCATTTAATTATGTTGATTAAATTTCATTCCGTCCTCATTTCTTTCTTCTCTTCATATAACTTTTTTCATTCTCTCCCTTATCTCAATTTCTTTCATTCTCTTCCTCATCTCAATTCCTTTCATTATCTCCTTTATCTCAATTCCTTTCATTTTCTTCCTCATCTCAATTCCTTTCATTCTCTTCCTCATCTCAATTCCTTTCATTCTCTTCCTCATCTCAATTCCTTTCATTCTCTCCTTTATCTCAATTCCTTTCATTCTCTTCCTCATCTCAATTCCTTTCATTCTTTTCCTCATCTCAATTCCTCTCATTCTCTACTTTATCTCAATTCCTTTCATTCTCTCCTTTATCTCAATTCCTTTCATTCTCTTCCTCATCTCAATTCCTTTCATTCTATCCTTTTTCTCAATTCCTTTCATTCTCTTCCTCATCTCAATTCCTTTCATTCTCTTCCTCATTTCAATTCCTTTCATTATCTCCTTTATCTCAATTCCTTTCATTCTTTCTTTTATCTCAATTCCTTTCATTATCTCCTTTATCTCAATTCCTTTCATTCTCTTCCTCATCTCAATTCCTTTCATTCTCTTCCTCATCTCAATTCCTTTCATTATCTTCCTTATCTATCCCTTTCATTCTCTTCCTCATCTCAATTCATTTCAGTCTCTCCTTTATCTCAATTCCTTTCATTCTCTCCCTTATCTCAATTCCTTTCATTCTCTCCCTTATCTCAATCCCTTTCATTCTCTTCCTCATCTCAATTCCTTTTATTCTCTCCTTTATATCAATCCCCTTTATTCTCCCTTCTTTATTTAATCCCTTCCTCCCCAATCACGCCTGCATACACACAGTTGGACGAGCACACCCTGGAACGAGTAGTGCTCCGGCTGGGCGACGGTATCATGAAGCGGATGACCAACTCTCTCCTGCTGGCGGACTCTCTTATCGGCCTCTTCGAGTTGGACAATCGATGGGGGGTGGTCGCTCTAAGGCCGGTCTTCTACCTCTGCCACAGGGGGGGCGTGTGAGTGAGAGAGAGAGAGAGAGAGGAAGATTGTTGTCAGTGGATTGTAATTCAGGGCTCATAAAAGACTTCGAAGTCTGGAAAAGTTTGAGTTTCAAAGTGAAAGTCCGTGTTTTGAAAAAATGTTGGAAAGTTAAGATATCTGACTCTGAATCAACTTGTTTCTTACTACTGTAATTATTTACCATTTGAATTTAATTACATAATTTTATTAGTATCTACAAACACCAGTAGGCTATTTAATCCAAGTTATTGTATTAATGATGTGAAGAGGTTATTTTTTATTGAAAAGTAAAGTTGTGGAACTTCCGTGGTATTATTTATAAACGTATAAACCTATTTATTGATTTTAACACCGTTTTTTACTCTAATGCTAAAACGACACTATAGCATAAGAATGGGCTCATTTTCTCTTCCATTTTTATGCATTTCGTAAGTCTAGCAGTCATTACTCTCCAATGATTCCCTCCCCTCCCCCTCGCCCCCTTCCCCTACATCCAGGGAGTACAAAGACATCTACAAACGTCTCTACAATCTGCTGGACAAGGCGGTACTGGAGTCGCCCCACTCTGCTCGATTCTTCACTGACTTTGACATCCTGCTCTCCTCCAAGTGGGTCCACATCTCTCTTAGCAACAGATTATTCAAATGCACAGTGTACTGCTTACACCCCTTCTTCCCGCGTGACTAAAAATAGAAAAAACAAAGAATCACTTTCCCCCCAAAAAATAGCCAAAATAAAACAGAATAACCTAAAAACCATTTTTGAAGTGACATATTTTTTGTATGTATTATTTTATTCTTCATTCTAAAATATATATATATTAATATTTTTCTGTTCTACTCATCTATTTAGTAACAAAAGAGAGGCCAAAACTATGTATGTGAAACGATTTGGAATTTCCCCATATCTTTATGAAATCCAAAAACAGGAAATTTAGCTTCAAATTTGATGAAACAACTCTACACCTCAGAAGAAGAAGAGTGAGACAGTTGTGTTCAGTTTTGGTATGAGAGAGAAGATTGAGAGTTATTTCAGTTAACTGCGGCTCAATCTTTGTCGGGCATTTTGCGTGCCTGAATCAATGGTCGATATCTATCTTTAAAATTGGTAAATTGATGGGCTGGTCTAAGGACTGTCTTCATTAAACAATGTCTCCAGAAAGCATGAACCCTCCCACCCCACAGTAGTTACAGTGTGTGACATGGTTGCTAAGACCGTTGCTAGGCCCATTAAACATGAACACCCTCCCACCCCACAGTAGTTACAGTGTGTGACATGGTTGCTCAGACCGTTGCTAGGCCCAGTAAACATGAACACCCACCCAACAGTAGTTACAGTGTGTGACATGGTTGCTAAGACCGTTGCTAGGCCCAGTAACCATGAACCCCTCCATCCCCACCCCTGCCAGACACCTGACCAACAGTCTGGTGGCAGCCTTCATCAAGCGTCTCTCCCGCCTGAGTCAGACCGCTCCACTGCCCTGCCTCACAATGCTGGTCACCCTTATCGTCAACCTGCTCAGAAGGCATCCTCAGTGTCGGAGTCTCGTGAACCGTGGCCATCACCGCAACAAACAGGTGGGCCCTTCCTGTTCTTCTCTATATATTCTTAGACTTACTTCACTTAGCAAACTGTCTAAACGCGTATTCATAACAACGTGGATGTTCGCCATCGGTAGAAACCGTGAAATATCGGGGAAATGCTTAAGCCACTGGAAAAACCTGGAAGAACAGGGAATTATGCGAATTCAAGGAAAAACCGGGAATTTAGCTATTTACAAAATGAAAACAGGGAATTGGTCTTGATATTTCTGTTGTGTGTATTTTTAAATTATCTGCTGCCACTTGCCCAGTCTTTTATTACCTTATAACAAATGTGACTTTTGTCATTTTCAACTAACATCGATGTTTTTGCTGCATAATCGTGTATTATACTATTATTGACTTCTTTTACGCTAAACACAGCCATTATGACAGCAGAGAATTAAGCAACCCTGGCTTACTGAGCTGTCATTAGGTAGTTTTTTTGCTAGTCTTGATAGAGAAAAACCGCAAAAAATGACAATTATTAGCTTTTGGAAAAAACCGGGAATTTGATTGTGATAATAGCGCGGACGCCCTGTAATAAAATAACGAGTTATATATAGTGGATTCTACAATTTACTTGAACCAATGAATATAGAAGATGTATTCTTTGATTTCCCCCCCCCCCCCCCCACCCTCCAGGTGAACCTAAGTGTCCCGGCCACTACCTCCCTGCTGAGCACCCTATTCAGTCCGGTGCAGGTGGAGCGGGGCTCCTATCTGCGGGCGGGACTGGCCCTCCAGCGCTCCCCCGGCCTCGAGTCCATGTGGGTGGTCGAGGTGACCGGCCTGGTCACGGACTTCCCGGGCCTCTTCCGACTGCAGTTGTGGGAGCCGGGGAAACTGAAGGGTCGACCACTGCTCGACTATGAGGTGAAACTTTGTGATTTGGACACTTTCGGTTGTTTTGGTGTGAAAGTTGTTTTAAGGATTGATCAGAATGTGATTTGATTTAGCTGTTATAAGTTGAAATATTAGCAATTAAACCGAGGCCAATATAACCATCGACTCGTCGACCCAGTTTCCACTGTTACCATAGCAATCGTTGTTATTTTACCATACGCATAGTAACCAGGTAATTTTTTTAATATTTCAATATAGTAACCACTGCGTTTACCAAGCATCTGATGTTGCGAGAACAGTTTTCTACTATAACTCCCCACAACCCCCACCCATGCACCCAGGTTGGCGTGTTCGAAGAGAAGAAGTTCCAGGTGCGTCTCCTGGTGCCGGCCCCTGAGGCCGAACCCCGCTACGAGAAGGAGTTCCTGGTGCGCGTGATGGACACGGGCGGTGAACTGGACGTCCGGGTGACACGGCAGGTGCAGCGCACTCCGGCCGCCCAGCTGAGGGCCCACTTCCAGAGGAATGCTCAGGGTGAGTAAGTAGTAGGAGATATGTCGACTCTGGACCATACCCCCCCTCCCCCCCCAAGAATGCTCAGGGTGAGTACCTCTTAGCTGGCCCTCTATACGTAACCTTCTAGTGCTGCTCTCTTTCAACTGAGTACAAAATCTAGGTTGCCGGTTTGAACAATTTCTCTCTCTCTCTCTCTCACTCTGTTGCTCCAGGCACCGAGCCCGACGTCTTCCCAGACGTATCGATCAACCCCTCCTCGTCAACCAATCAGAGGCGAGTGAACGCGGCACACTCACGAGGCGGCCAGCCCCCCACGACGACCACGACCACAGCCAGCGCCTCCAACTCGTCTGGGGGTCGGAGCAGCAAGGACCAGCCCCTCTCCATAGCCCCGGTCGTGTTCCACTCGGTGGTGCTGAGTCTAATGGGGCTCACGCTGGTTCTGCTGGGGGGACATCTCACTCAGAAAGGTGCGCTTCAGCAACTAATATGAAGTCTTCTAAGTTATGTTTTATATATTTTTCTTGATATGTTTTTTTATTATTCGTTGAATATTTTCTCTCTCATTATGTTTCTTCCTTTATCTCCTCCCCGTTTCAGACACCTGCCACTTTTCTATTTCTATATAAACCATAACAAAGCTTCCTATTTCTTTAAAATCATCGGCCTTGAGTTTACTGGTCAAGTAACTAATAGGACCGCTTCTCGAGGAAGCCAAATAGGGATTTGGATAATATGCCGGTGTGTTTAACAAGTCGTGTCCGCGCTTTAGGCGTTTTCTACAGGCGCTCTAGATACTATCACCTATATTTGTTCTAATTCATCATTCTGTCTTCTCTATCCCTCCCTCAGAACTCGATATCCAACGGGACAACAGCTTCGGCACGCACCATCTCCTCTTCTTCCTCATCTACACCTTCTTTAAGTTCATCTACGTGTTCACCTTCACTCTTACTGGACTCCTCATTGTCATCCGGCTAGTTACCAGGTAACCATCAAAACATTATGTTACTCACTTATTGTAGCTACTAGGAAAACATAATGTTACTCACTTAGTTACCAGGAAAACTTTATGTTACCCACTTAGTTACAAGGTAAACATTATGTTACTCACTTAGTTACCAGGAAAACATTATGTTACTCACTTAGTAACTAGGTAAACAATATGTTACTCATTAAGTTACCAGGTAAAAATTGTTCGAACTGTAATCATTTAACTTTCATTAGAAAGCACTGAATCAGAAAAGTATAATATTAACATATCGACGGCGATCTCTCGATCTCCTCATCTTTCAAAAATTGTATTAACAGCACATTGTCACGTTTTAAAATAATTTGTTCTGATTATTTAAATCGTTTATTTAAAAAACATGGGTATTGTAACTATTTACAATACATTACGCTTCTCGAGGTGGCTGTCGTTTAGCAGTATAATATATTAATATAATGAAAATATAAAATTAATATTATAAAATCGACATAGCCCCTACTACTCCCCTTCCATTGACGTCACTCAGAGAACCCAGCACCCAGTAAACCCCTCACTCCCCCCTCTGTATGATGTAATTACCTCAGAATCGACATAGCCCCTACTACTCCCCTTCCATTGACGTCACTCAGAGAACCCAGCACCCAGATCCGGCGCCACGCCGACTTCTCGGCCAACATTTCGGTGCCCGAACAGCTCTATCTTGATCGATTGGACCTCCACTTGGACCGGGAGTTGGACCGTCAGTTTAGTCAAGTCGATTCCATCAAGGCGGGATGTGATGCCAAGCTGCGTGGACTGTTCGAGACTTTGGACAAGGTGGGGGTAGTTGTCACATTTTACCAGGACTTCCCATGAATTGTTTTACCCCGAATAAGGGAAAAAGTGTTCCGATAAAACGAATTTCAGGATTGTGTCCTTCGGTTCTTCTTTCTTTAGAGTTTGTTCAATTCAGGGTCCATGCGCTCTCCCTATAAGTAAGCAAATGTAGACTTTTGAGTATTAATTGAACAAAACCTCTCTTACAGAAACCAGGAGTACCATTTAAAACAAGTTAGTAAAGTAGCTTGAAAAATAAAAATGAATCCCTGAAATTTTGAAAAATGCTTTCAAATGCTTTTTTTAAATGTTTAATTACTTCCTTCATGATAACACGTTCTGTTTGCCCATTCTGGATTTAAGTCTTGAATACTTTCCTTTAAATCATCCTGATATCATTATAAAATGTTATGATTCTATTTGATACTCGCGCGTTTGTTAAAATCAAAAAAAATATCTCATTTTTGTTCTTGATTTTTTTGTGATGGTACTCAAGCGATGAGTGGAATTGAATATTGCCATTTACTATTACTGACCGATTAAAATAATACTCACTGTAAATGGTACCATTATTAACAGTTATCGACCGTTCGCTACACTGTAAAAGGCATTTATCGATTGTTCTCGATCGTGCACTTCACAGTAAAAGGCATTTATCGATTGCTCTCGACCGTGCACTTCACAGTAAAAGGCATTTATCGATTGCTTCCCCCGCTCAGCGCCTAGACCGCCTCTCCACCCGTGCCGCCTCTCGCTGGTCCCGGGTCCTGGTGTCACAGGCGGCGGTGGAACGTGGCCAACAGCAGGTGACCGGGATGGGCGACCAGTTGGCCGAGGGTCTGCGCCGGTTCAACCGGTCTGCGGCGGCCGCCATGTTGAGGCTGACTTCCCGTCTGGAGGGAACCCCGCGGGCGTTGGAGGGGAGCGACTGGCTGATTGGTGGGTTTGGCTTGCTTGGCTTGGCGGGAGAGGTCGGTTGAAAGATGCGGTCGGTTTAGTAGTAATCATTTAGTGAAGAATGATTTGTTGTTTCAAAATGTCATGCTAGTTTATATATTTTTTATATATTACCTGTCTGTGTGGTATAATTTATATCACTATGATGTATATGTGCTCATATTGGTTTGTCTGGAAACTGGTATTGATATTGGAAGGTGTAAGTCATTTGATTTGTATCTATTCTTCTTTACATTTCCGCGTACAATTGAGATATGACTATTATAGTTTTCTCCTGGAAAAGATTGTCAAAATGATGTTAGGAATATTTTTGAAATAATTCTACTTTAAAAATTAAAATAATATTATACTAAACCGGGAATTTAGCTATTTACAGAATGGAATCCGGGAATTGGTCTTGATATTTCTGTTGTGTGTATTTTTAAATTATCTGCTGCCACTTGTCCAGTCTTTTATTACCTTATAATAAATGTGACTTTTGTCATTTTCAACTAACACCGCTTTTTTCTGTTTAATCGCTTAAACTGTTATTGACCTTTTTTACGCTAAGCACAGCCACTATGACAGCAGGAATTAAGCATCCTTGGCTTGCTGAACTTTCATTAGGTAGTTTTTTTGCTAGTCTTGGTAGAGAACAACCGGGAAAATGACAATCATTAGCCTGGATAAACCGCGAATTCGATTGTGATAATAGCGCGGACACCCTGTAAACGAAGCACACATTATTACAGTATATTTGGAGGTAATTTACCAAAACATTCCTATTAAATAATCTACCGTAAAATCAATATAAAAGTAGGGTAATCTGAGGTTTTTCGGGGTAATTCGTTTAGTTCAAGGTTTCCCAGCTTTTTGTAAGGGCCCAGGGACCTCGGATACCTAATCACTCCACCTTTCCCCCTCGCCAGGCTCTGTGACCTTGAATTAATCGGAAACGACCTTGACCTTGTTTAAATCGGCAAATAGGAAGTCATAGTGACCATAAAGCCAATACTCTATTCAGATTGGCTAAAAACAAAATGAAATTTTTTGGCACAAAATTCAAAATCATTTTACATGTGTGGAGGGTGTGGGGTAGGCAAAACATGGCGGGGTGGTATGAAAAAATAATTTGGGGGGGAGGGATTATGAGTCATAATCTATTTATAGCCATGACTCATAAATCTATTTATAAGTGTGGTCGAATCGACTCTTCTTATACTACTCCAGTCAACCCCCCCTCCCCTGGCCAGGCTCCCGCACTCTCTACGACGAGGTCCAGCGCCTCCGTATGGGCGGTCAGAAGCCGAGCCACGACCCGGACAAGTCCTTCCTGGACTGGGCCCGGATGGGGAGCCAGGTGTCCGAGGTGCCGCCCACCCTCACACTGCCCTCCACCTTCCCCTCTCCCTCCCCGGGCAAGCTGGCAGTGCCGCGGCCTCCCTCGCTCCGTGAGGAGGGGGGGTCAGGTGGGGTGGGCTATGGGCCGGTCTACACGAGCTTCCTGGCCGAGCCGGGCGATCTGGTGAGAGAGAGAGAGATGGACGAGAATGGAGGGTGAATGCGGCATTATGTTCAAGTTTAGAACATAATTAAATTGATGATGCATATAAAATACAGCTTGATTATAATCTTCACTTACCATTAGCGGTAGAGGCCGAAATAATGGCATTTGATATTTTTGTGTCAAAAAGGTAATAAAGTGTGAATTTAAATTATGAATTAAATAAATTATATAAATAATTATAAATTAAATTATTGAAGCGTATTTAAATAACAACAAAATTAATCAATCTTAGAAAAAATATATAATTATTTCAGTATGTCATTCTGGTCAAAGTGAAGTTTAATAATAAACATTATAAAAGAAAAATAAGTTCAATATGAACTTCAATTTGTATGTGATATTTTCACAATATTAGATAAATTCTATGAAGAACATAAATTTAATATATGTAAACATTAGTCAATAATTTAATAACGCTTTTATTAATTGAATAGTGTACACGAAATGTATCTGAAATATAAAATGAAGTGAATATCGGATAATATCATTCTCTATATTTTATATATTTCTCGCTAGTCCAACAATTATAAATTCTTAATCGGAGAAGAGTCGAAGTTGACTTACATCAAGCACGTGGTCGTAATCAGCACTCTCGAGACTCATTTGTTGGCACATCGTCTCCCGTAAACTCTGATGAGCCTCCTTTATACGACCTTGGAGCACAGAGAAATAGATTGTGAGTAGAGGGAGACTGCAGGACTCCAAAGAAATGAGATTAAAATAAAAATATGATTTAAAAAATGAGATAGTATTGTGCGGTGGTCTAGGTACTTTGATTCAGAACCAATTCTGGTGCACTCTGGAGATCAATGTTGAACTTGATGGAATGACATTTGGAGAATGGAAGGATTCGCATATATTATCCGCTCACAACTGAGATGCTGTAATGGAGAGGCAGAAGCCGACATAAAGGAATGACAGAATGGAGCGGATTTTCAGGCGCAGCTTTATAAATAATTTGTAAAAAATATAACATATTCCTTTATAGATTATTGATGTTGAATTTTATAATATAAAAAAAGCTATATTTCTTTATTTTCCCGACCGAAATCAAACCGCCGTATCAATGTTATGGAATGAATGCATTCAATGAGTTATCCATCTCTCTTTCTATCTTTCTCTCTCTATCTTTTTCTCTCTTTTTATCTTTCTCTCTCTCTCTCTATCTCTCTCTCCTTTTGTTGTTTTTATTTGTGTTAATAAAGGTCACCGTGTGCGTGCCTGAGTCAGTGACGATAAAAGACACCTTACTCCCTCTCTCTCTCTATCTCTGTATCTCTCTCTATCTCTATCTCTCTCTTTCTCTCTCTCCGTGACAGGAGGCAGACAAGTCGAGCTGGCGGTTCTATCCCTCTCTCTCCCTCGATCGCTCTCTCTCTCCCTCACTCATGTCTCTCTCTCTCCGTGACAGGAGGCAGACAAATCGAGCTGGCGCTTCTATCCCTCGTCGCCTGGCAACCAGCCCGGCAACAGCAACAGTCCCGAGGGGGGCGGCTACTCCTGGACCGACGCCCAGGACACCCTGTCGCGGATGGACGCCGAGGATTCGGCCCGATTCCAGCTCTCCTGGTTCCACCTGCTGGGCCTGGCGGTGACGCTGGACGGGCTGTGGTTGATCCATCGGCTGCTGAGGACGGCTGAAACGGCGGAGGAGTTGCTCTATGGCTGTCCCAAGTTCATCGACTGTACCAGCCAGGGTGGGTGTTACTGTTGGTGGAGCTCATTGGAAGGCAGCGGTGGAGGCAGAGAGGGGAGAAGTTGTTGTTGTTAATATTGTAATTCTAGAAAATCAATATTCAAAAATCAATAATTTACTCATTCAAATGTCATACATTTTGTTATTATTTCAGGGGTCAATTTTAAAACATATATTATAAATCAATGTATGTTTTAAGATATATTATTACGAAAATGTTAAATAATATCTTTTTAACATTATATTATAATATCCTGGTTGTTTTTTTCTTTCAGCGGCGAAACATCGACACAAATCATCGAACCGCTGCAAGTCCGCTCTCAGGCAAACGTATATTACGGTGACTAACGTCTTTTTATTATCTAACGTCTCTTTTATTATCTAACGTCTCTTTCATTATCTAACGTCACTTTCATTATCTAACGTCTCTTTCATTATCTAACGTCTCTTTCATTATCTAACGTCTCTTTCATTATCTAACGTCTC
>JAUZND010019218.1:0-26067 GCA_034780555.1 Coelogynopora nodosa | reverse complement strand
AATATATTATCGTACCAGTGTGCATTTTACACACTCGAATGAGTTGCTTACTATCAATACTAAACTTCCCAAAAAATATATAAGTATTACTGTAACATTTATCAGACTTAGCTTAATTAAAATGTATTATTAAATATAAAATAAAATATAAATAATTTTAAAATCAACTTGACATGTCATTATATAATATAATATAATTTATATATAATATATACATAATATATAATATGGCTACCGTATTGCATTGTATGAGAGGAAAAAGATAAATGTACTTGAATGATTAATTACTATTAATATTGTAGGCCTAAATCTGCTCAATTAAAAAACAAGAAAACAAAAACACGAAGTACTTTATTCTGTTATTCTGATTGGATCAATTGCTTTTTTGGATTTTTTTATCTTGAGTTTTCGCTTATAGAGAAGTGGTTATATTTGTAAAAAAAACTATTTTTTTAAAAAGAATTTATTATAGAATTAAAGAAACATTGTTTTATAGCATACATATTTTATGGAGTATATACATTATATATAAACGTATAGGGGTTCAATATAAAGAAATTGTTCTATTAAATATATGTCCTTGAGTGACTCAAGTCATACTACTTGTATCTTTCTACACTTTAATATGTATTTTAGTCCAATCTGTGAGCAGCCGCATTTTTTATTATTTAAAAAGCATAATAGTATCCGTATTAGTACATACGTAGAATGTAGAATGTTAAAGGTATATAAAGGTATTAAAGGTATATAAACGTAATAGTAATTATATTGTACATTATGTAAACTTGTGAATAAGTTGTCCATTTTAGAGAGATATAGATTCTGGAGAGTCAGATGTAAAATACTTGAATTAGCTTGAATTAGATTTTCTGTAAAATTTCGCAATAGAACTCCGTATAAATTAGCGTTTTAAAATATTCTTACACTTATGTTCCTGATAAATGTCATCGTTTGTTGAACAAGTGAGTTTCTCCATTTAATGTAATTATTTTTTCATCAGAATTCTATTAATGTAATCGAATTCTATTCGTAACCAAAAAAAGTGGCTGCATTACTGCACTATATTTGTGAAAACAGACTTTATATTTTTTAGGAATAAATTTAAAACTTATTTCTTTGTTGGGTCGTCCATACAATCTAAAATTATGTACCGTAAATAAATATATATACTATATGTTTGTATATTTATTTTTTGGCGCTTATACTACATAACATATTATACTACAAAATACGATATTTATAAATTTAGGTGGATATTTGTTTGGGTTCCTACAACACAAAAACCTATAATTTTCAAAGTACACAACCTTTCTATGTAAATGGGGCGCCTACTAGACTCCACATTGAATTTCTACTCAATAGACCACAACATGCATTCATTATAATTTCAGTGCATACTCAATACAATATATTGAACCCATATGTACTCCATTAAAAGAAGTATGGTATAAAACCATTTTTTTAAATTTCTATAATAACTGCTTCTTAAAATAATACTTTTTTAAAAATAAATATAAACACGACTCTATTTTGATCGTCTAGGGCACAAAATTGGATAATGCATTTAATATGATTTGTATAATACATATATATATATACATATATATATATATTCAGAACCTATTAGTTATTGATATTTTTATTTATATTTAGAAAGAAAAAATTGATTACAATTAATAACATTTAAAATTGCAATGAATAATATGATGATGGTCAGTATACCGTTTCAAATACAATTTTCACTCTGAAAAAACCTTTATGGCGCACTACGTCTAATTACAAATTACGTAAATAATTAATTTATTAGTTAATTTATTAATGCCGTATTTATTTGATAATTCGTAATTCGAAATCTGCATTTGTTTTTAAACATTTACCCGCAAAATTATCTATATAATATTTATGAGGTAGAAATGTATTGCTTGAAGGCATCTCGTCAAAATTGTTATGCTGATGCTATAATAATATGAATGATTTAAAATATAGTAAGCTAAGAGATTATTCGGGTGGGCACAAAATCGATATTTCTAAGCAACTAATTAATTATTGTTTTCACATATTTTATAATCAATACTTTTATGTAAATATAAACAATTATAATTAATATATACTATTATAACTTGACCCTATAGTCAACTTAGTTGCTGGCAAATTTCATGCAGACGTAGCCACATTCATTATTAACAAAGGGGAAAAGCTAGCGGGTAGGAGCTTAAATACTATAATATATACTTATTACATATTTAATTCAATTTAAAAACAATTTTAAAATTGGTGGATACAATTATAGGTACCTCAACCAAGTTCAACAGAATAATTAAACATTTTATATCTTTATACAACCTCATTCCAGAGCACAGCAATAAACAGTTATAATGTACATGTGCATCTTTTCGTTGGAGGCAATATCTAGGTTAAACTGATATGAGGATACGTTTATTGATACCAAATGTAATTAATTTGTAAACCTTTCGAAATAACCAAACCACATAATATATCCTGTATTTACATCAATTGAAGCGTTCTTTTTTGCATATTTGAGTCATCGTACTGTTTGTTATCTTTACGACGCGATACAAAAGAATTTATATAAAGTGAACATATACCAATATAAATATATTTATACCTGTAAAGAATTAATATATATCAGAGACACCTACTTCAACTCTGCGTATAAAATATTTTAAAACTTTCTCTAAAAAAAACATTCTATAAAAGTAAGAATTTAAAACACATGTTAAATTAAGTTTTACTACCAATATTATATGTTTAACTGAAATTTCCTTTAAATAGTTTTCAGAAGTTAATAGAAACATAGAATATGATCTTAGAGATTAAAAGTTATATAATCAAAGGAATTATAAATGAAGACATAACATTGTAATGGTTATGAAAAATGACGTTGAAATGTGACATCTTAATAGTTAGTACATTAGAAATTTGAGTGTTTATATGTATTTCGTTTATGGTTTGATGATTTATTTATACATATAATATGTATATACTATTTATGTTTTGATGATAAGTAATTTTTTTTGACCTTTCTGGAATTAAACCATTCTGATATAATTAGGAAATTTCGGTTCTTATTTGTCAGTCGCTTTGATATTTTATTTGTTATTCTTTTTTATTTAGTCATTTATTTGTTTTGTGGTGGTGTTGATGATTTGAAAGGAATTTGTTCATTTACTATTAATGCGAATTGTAAAAAGTCAAAATATATATCAACAAAATTATAATTTTAATTTAATTTTCGTCAGTTTATTAAGAATTGTTAAATTAAGATTAAATAGCAATTCTCCAATTCAGTCACCTTAACCACATGTAAGCCACCTTTATCACATGTAAGCCACCTTTAATCACATGTAAGCCACCTTTACCACATGTAAGCCACCTTTAATCACATATAAGCCACCTTTATCACATGTAAGCCACCTTTAACCACATGTAAGGTTACTCAATCATGATTGCGATATGGGATTTCTACCACTTCTGTACATCATTCAATATGTGTATGCGTGTTCTTCTCCTTAAACTATTTTCTGATTAAAAATGAGCAAGTAGGCTAATACATTTAACATTTAATATTGTATATATATAATTTACTTAAAAAGTAAATCGAAAGTATCCCTTTGTTCGGTACAATATATACTAAAATATTTAATCCTGCTTTCCAGCAAATGTATTTCGACAACGTTATGACAACGTTTGATGCTTTGATTTGTTAATACTATATATATGTATATATATAATGTTTCTTTAATTCTGATGTCGAAGATATTTAAAAAACCCAAAGTAACTTTGATTTGTAGAAACGTATTGTAAATTAGTAACCTTGAAATTAACTATGTGAGCAGAATTATAATTTACTACAATTGATAATATCCACTTTCCTTGGATATTACCCAGATGTTATAGACACTTTGGATATTACGGATATTATGAAAATAAGGGATATTATGGATATTATGGATATGATTGATATTATGGATATGATTGATATTATGGATATGATGGATATTATGGATTTTGTGGATTTAACAGATATTTAAAATATGGCTATAATAAATATAACGGATATTTAAGATATGGATATTATAGATATTACAGACACCATGGATATTATGGATATTACAGACACCATGGATATTATGGATATGATGGATATTATGGATATTACAGACACCATGGATATTATGGATATTATGGATATTATGGATATTATGGATATTATCCGGCTTCCATGAATACCAATGACACTATAACAATGGTGTACCAGAACCGATTGTTTTTTCGTAATATACATATATACAAGGAAAGTATAATGATTTTCTTGTTATATGTAATGATTTTTTGCCAATATATTGGTCGATATACTACATGTTTTTGTAATATAATTTCAATGTTTTAATTTTTTCGCTGTGCTATGGTATATCCAGAAAGCATCATGCGTTTTTTCAATAATAAGCGAGTGAATAAAGTTATAGAGCGAGTGAATAAAATTGTTTCGAGACCTCTTTAAACATGTCGATATTTCAACTTTTCACATTAATATAACAATCACTCACATATGACTAAAATGTGTTATTTTGTTTAAAACACAGAATAAAACTAATTCGCCACTTATAAGTGAATGTGGGTAAATGATTTGTTATAACATTGTTTGACTACTTAATAATTAATTAACAATTACTCTAATAAAATCAAAGTCACACTGCATAGTTAGTTCACAGTAAATTGAAATGAAGGTGTTCAGCATCATTAAATTAATTGTAAAAATATATATAAAAAATGGAAGGTTTTCCTATCTAACCTTTCAATAAAATCCGTATTATAGTATTTAAACTTGGTAAATGCTCTGCAACGGTGTACAAATGAATAAGCACATATTGCAAAATAACACAGAAAAACCTATTATGGCATATTTTGGGATATATTTCATTTTACACATACTAGCACATATTTGCATGATGGTGGGACGTTAATAAGGTGTAATATTACTGAAAATTAAAGCCTATGTCCACCAAGCGCAACGCGACGCGACAATGAGCCTATTTCCACTGAGCGAGACGACATTGAAGTTGAAATTATTCAACTCTTTCTGTGACGCCGCGCGACGAAATGAATATTTCAATACAAACACAATAAAAACTGATGAGACATTATTCATACACACGTTCCTGCACATACTGGGAAGAGTGAGAGAGGGAACCTCAGTAACACAGACTGTATGCATTGGTCGTGAACAAACAATAGTTACCTGCAAACTTATCTCCCCAATCTATACGTGACACCGGGCTGAAGTGGTTAAATGTACGCTATTCGTCGCGTTTTGGCGCATCGCGTCACGCTTGGTGGGCATAAGTCTTTTAGAATTCAGAATATTGGTTCGTAACGTAACACATATAGCCAAACACGATAGTGATAATGATTCCTACAGTTTACTCAGTTTCTCAATAACGTTTTAACTAATTCGTTATTATATATGTTTCAAAGCGATGGTTACTTAAATCAAAAAGAAAAATCGGAGAAATAAAAAACTCGTTTCAAAAGTAAAAAGTAAATAAAACAAGTATAACAAATAAACAAATTATACCAATTTAAATAACGTAAAATTAAAAATATATATGATGTAATACATTTCTATACAATGTTATAATTCATTTTAATAAGTGTATTTATTTATCAAAACGTTAATGAACATTTCTCGTTTATTAATATATATTTAATATACACTAATTATAAAATTATAAATGAACACGACAATTATAGAAAAAGTTAATTAAATCATTAATTGAAATTAGATACAATTCACTTCATTTGTTTATTTAATAGTTATTTAAAATGTATACGTCTATCGACCATTTTTACCGACCTTCACAAATCCCTTTCTTAGCTAATTTGAACATTTAAAAAGGCCTTCAGATTTAACTTACAACTGTTGCATTGACGACCTTGACAAATAGGTCAAATTTCCTCCGGATTTAAGTCACACAACCTTTCAAATCGACTAGCTACCCCTTTTCCCTCAAAACCTGACATGACACCTAAATCAATTAAAGATTGTTCTGTGCATTTTAAGTTAATCAAAAAGACTGATCAATATCCATATACGATATGTGGTTTAGATATATGTATATCACCGCGTGAAAATTAATTCAGAGAATCAGAAACAGATATACAATATATATATATATATATCTCGTAAGCGTTTATGGGTCGGTTGTAAATGATATATTGATGTTTTAATGGAACACAAGTCCTTCAATTCTCTAAAGAATAATGTTGATGCATATATATATATTCTGTGAAATGAAAACTCCATGCATCCTAAACAGTATATAGTAGCATCATAAACCACCTGAAAAGTCTGCTTAAATAAATTGAATAACGTTCGGATGTAATAAGGAAATGTAGATAGTAGGCATATTATAAATATACTTTTAATAGTATTTCCATTTATCTCTTTGGCTGATGAATAACTTCCTGACAATGTCTTGCTTATTAATATTTGAAAACATGTGAAGTCGACGGAAAACATGCGAGTCGGCGGACCAGACCGCATTGCGCACCTGGCGGTTGTGGAGGTGAGAGTGGGAGTGAGCAAAGTGAGGAAACGATAACACTTCCAAAATATTTTGACGCGATTGACGCGTTTCCTGCTTAATATATATATATAGCATGAGCCTTACGTCAGCATAAGTTACTGCGGATTACCTCTACGCAGTATAACCTTTAATCAGTTATATTTTAGACGTCATTTTTTAAATGATCAGGCAATTTTAAAGTTTTTATGATTAGATTGGATGCTGGTATCAATTGAATAATAAATAACAGTAGGTTTGTAAGCTTAAGAAATGATATTTAGTTTTCGTTTTTAATAAAAAGGACTTTCTATATTATGTAATGTTGACTAATTTTGCAATGTATATTTATTTAATATAGTAATATGTAATATACAATATATTATAATACATAAACATCATAACATGAACTTATATATAAATATATAAATACAATATATAAATATAAATTTAGAAATATATAAATGCAAAAATACTTGTTATTAAATAATTTCAGCATTTCATACAATTCAAATGGTGTGTATTTACATATTATATTGAAATGTTCTCTTAAAAACAACATGTTATAAATATAACACATTTTATTATTTTAGTTTCATATGTACACCGCTGAAAATGTTTAGTAGAACTAACATTCCTAACCTTATATATATATATATCCATATGTAACCTTACAACTTAATAAAACTTGATAACTTGTAACTTAATCTTATTATATTATATACAATACTGTTTACTAGTATTAGGTCATTTTGCCGTTAGTGTCATTTTTTACTGCACATTTTAGCACGTCGCATTTATTTTTATTTCCTTATGACGATAGAAAACTTTATTTTTGTATTACAAATCTTCCTAAATAAGTATCAGAGTAAATAAGCATAGTAATGATATACACTATATATACATATTTACTGTATATATATATTGTATATCATTACTATATATTATGTATATCATTACATATATATATATATATGAATATATGAATAATATGTGCAGTGTTTAGAAAACTCATCGACAAATAACAATAAAATTATATTTCGGGAAGTACTATACTACATTCATCTGCGCAAATTGAAAACAATAATTGTAACATTTAACAAAATCTTGCGAATTATGACGATCAATCCAAATATTCATTTAAAATAGGTAATTGGTATTAATGTTTTCTTAATACATTCAATATTACAAGGAGATTTATAATTTTTTAAATATATATATATATATATAATACTACTAGTTATATACATTTTCCTAATGTTCTCTTTTAACATTATTCCTGCCCTGTTCTATCCTATAATAAATATACTCCCTGATGAAAAACTTATTTGACTTTATAAAACATGACTAATTATAAAACTTACAAACTAAATAATGCATTAGAAATATATAGAGGAAAATAAACATTAGCAATATTATAATATTCGGAATATAATATTAAGAATGTTATTTAAAAAAGATAACTAATTTCCCTTGAAAAACCCTTTATACATACTTAAATCATGAACTTCTTAAGATACACGACCAAACCTATTTTAGATAATTACTATCAATTTACATAACATATCGTATGTACTGAATAAAAACAACAACATCATGTATGATAAAAATAATTTAAACACAAGAAAAACAAAAAATCATCAAAGACAGACTAGAAATCAAAATATAATTTTCTTTGTAATAACTGCATATAACTAAAAGATATATATATATATATATATATATATATATACATATATTTGAAGATGCTTCAATCCTATAGAACTGAATCCCATCAAATATATAAAAACTACAGCATTTGCTTTTGTTTATTAGTTAGAAAAACATATATAAAGATACTAATTCTACATAAATGAATACTAGAGCCAGTGTTTTGTTATGTTAAAAACTAGTCTTCTATATGAAAGAGCCACATATTGTAAGTATTATTCTATTGTCCGTTTTAAACATAATTTTACTCCAAGGATTAGCTACTCCCAATGGATTTGTATATCTATATAGTGATATATTCGTACTTAGTGTTACCTATTACCTTTTCTGAAACTCTTGATACTTTGTAATGGTCTTTTCTTTATAGCTTCCTGTCACTCGGTATGATGACGTATTAAGTCAGATAACATTGGTTGGAGGTCACCATTCATATAAAATATAAACTCGATCTAAATTAATTCACGTGATATATTAAAAGAGGTCACGTGATATATTAAAAGAACTCACGTGATATCTTAAACGAAGTCACGTGATATATTAAAAGAACTCACGTGATGTCTTAAACGAAGTCACGTGATATATTAAAAGAACTCACGTGATATCTTAAACGAAGTCACGTGATATATTAAAAAAAACTCACGTGATATCTTAAACGAAGTCACGTGATATATTAAAATAAGTCTCGTGCTATCTTATAAGAAGTCACTTAATATTTCAATTTTAGTCACATGATATCTTATAAGAAGTCACTTAATATTTCAATTTTAGTCACATGATAATTGAAATTAAGTCACGTGATATAAAATATGAAAACACTCCATGTTTAAGTCCTCGAACGGATTTGACAGACGACTACAAATCTTTGAAAAACCTAATGAAATAAGATTTACACATAGTTATCCCTGTTTGCTGATGAAGTTTTAGTCTTCATAATGCGCAAAATTAGTTCAACTAATTACTTGTGTTTAAAAATGCATAATTAATTTAGTAAAGTTAACCTACTTAAAATTAAAATAATAAAAAAAGAGTAAAATATGATGACTTTAAAAGAAACCTGCAAGGAATTTTATTAACTAACCAACCAAACAACCATCTAATTTATTTATTGTTTCTTAAAAGTGTGCAATTTAGTTAACTGACCTGCTAGAATGAGTATATTTTTACAATGCTGAGTTACCCGGTTTTTTGTATGTGTGTGTCCTTTTTCAAAACTGGAATTTCTCTTTGGCTGCGTCTCGATAATCTCCCGTTATAGGAGTCATAGGAGTCATAGGAGTATAACATAACGTGTATATATATACACGTTATAGGCGTCAACGTCTCAGATGACTGGTTACATTTCTGTGGAAATGAATACAATAACTGATCTATCAATTCAAATTCTTAATAATCAATTGGTTTAATTGATTTAATTAAAAAAAAAATTAAAATTAAAATTAATTTCTTTCTATCTTTTAATTCTTTATATGTTTATTATGTTATATGTAACTTTTTCAAACGTTTAGCATTATCAGCCAATTTGAATACTCGACTAGGTACTTTTTCATAAAAACATATTTCATAATTTAATTAAAATATTACTTCTGAGTATTCACTGTGCAATTTGTAATAAAAATGTTAATTAATAAATATAAGCTGTATTATTTACATTTTACTCGTACACGCCGGTTTTAGATTAAAAGTTATTTGGTTGAGATAGGGATTTCTATTTTATTAGTTCTAATTTTAGGCGTTACATTTTATAAAGCTAATCAGAAAAATGGAGAAAATTAAATTGATTATATTTTAGTCCATAACACGTGTTGCCAAACTTTACGAAAGTAGTGTTGGTATTCAATCAAAAACGGTATTTTGGGAAGAAAAATCATGAATCGGTTACATAAATGTGTTATAAGTTTAATAAGTAAACATTTGAACTTAAGTGATCAACATTTAACAAATAGTAAAACAATTTTCCTGCTGCGTTTTTTTAAACTTTGTGAATTTTTCCAATATCTGATTCTTAGTCTAACATATATTTCTACTGGAAAGTATACGACTGAATATATTTCTACCTATAGTAGCGGTTTACCCAATTCCAATATAACCACTTTAAAAAACTGTAATATTTTGAGGATTATTTTGATTTATGGACTTCGCTGATCAATGCATCCCTATAAAATTGACGTTGACGAGGGGAATATTAAAAGTGGTTATTATACTAGGATTAGGGTATCCTTTGAATAATTAACTCATTAATGTTATTATCTTTAGTGGAACATCAATCTCAACACAACATTATAGTCATACGAGAATGTATGCCTGCAAATTTAGAACAGTGCATCGTATGCGTAAGGTAAACATGTTTGATTGAAAGATGTATCTTTATCGTAAGTTTGGTGTTTTAATATAATTTACTATTTGATGATGCTTTTTATTGAAATTGATAACTATAATAAACCAATACTCTATTATTTTTTTGTTTTAAATTTTAAAACTGTCCTAAGAAAATATTTCTACTGAAAAAGTAATTGATTTTTTTATAACAATTTATCGTTTATCCATACTTTTGTGGACTTTTTGTTTACTTTTATATAAACAAATAAATAAATCGTGTGATTGGAGGCATTTTTATTTCAGAATATTGTTTGACAATAGTTTGACAATAGTTTGACAATAGTTTGACAATAGTTTGACAATAGTTTGACAATAGTTTGACAATAGCTTGACAATAGTTTATTCGTAATGAAATATTCGATGCAATTAAAACTCAATTATTTAGTTATGTTCACAATTTTTAAAATGTCTACTTTTTCATTCGGATTGTGTTTTTTGTGTTTTTTGCAAACACAACGTAATTATAACTTCAAGTGAGTTTTTATTTAAATGTGAGTCATAATTTAAAAAGGAACTTCCTCGTTTTTTATATGTTCTTGTGTCTGATATCTGATATATTTTATTTAATGATACAATTTTATGGATACAAACACTTTCAGTATCAAAATAGTATTTTTTGAATTTGAATCCATATGTGGTGTTTAGTATTTACCAAAAGAATGCACTGCAGAAATGCGTTTTTGTCATTTTTATTGATTTTGCTATATAGTTAAATTTATCACATCTTGGCAAACTAAAAGTTAGTATGGATTTTCATAATTTAAATAGGTGTTTATGTATAATATAGAATCAGTAATGATATTAAGCAATTATTTTTAATAATAAATAGTAAGCAGGTCTAAATGAAAATTACAAAACATGTTTAATCTAAAATTATTTTTTTCAACAACTGATTATTTATTAAAATGTAAATCTTGGATTAATTTCAACATAATTCCAAGCTGAAGAACTTATTTAAAAAATAAAGAAAAAATAATTACGTTTCTGCTACTAGCCCAATGGCTAATTTTTTTCGAAAATTCTAAACAAAGAGAAAAATAAATCAAGGGGGGCAGCGGAGAAATAGGGGACAGCGGGTGAACGTTTGTCTCCCTCCTTCCCCCTTAAATCATATGAGCTGTTCAGATACTTCTCCACCTATTTCGGCCGTTCTACTGATAATTTATATTATATAACGAGAA
The DNA here is from genome assembly GCA_034780555.1 of Coelogynopora nodosa. Classification (NCBI taxonomy): domain Eukaryota; kingdom Metazoa; phylum Platyhelminthes; order Proseriata; family Coelogynoporidae; genus Coelogynopora; species Coelogynopora nodosa. The sequence continues at coordinate 14,216 of JAUZND010019218.1, read as the reverse complement.
GTAATATTTGCGCGAATCAACCCAAAATTGGCACAATTTTTTAGTTTTTTTTTCTCAAATTCATGAAAATGTACTTTTTTGAGAATTATTATTTTATCTTTATACAATTTTATTACATCATTATTTTTTGGATTATTGTAAAGTAACATCATATAATCCAGTTGGTTGCAACGACGAGCAATAGTGGGCAATGGGGATGCTCAATTTGCAGGAGGAAATTCTAGAACGAATTTTGCAGAAACTTCTCCGCAGCATGCTTGTATAATATTAAAATATTCAAACTTATAAAAAAAAGTACGTTGTATTTATTAATGTCCTTTTTTTGTTTAACTAATTAAAATAATATTACCTAAGATGTGCATACAAACAAACGTTTTACAATAAATAAGTTGGATAGAAGTATACATGTTGTTGCATAAAATATAAACATGTAAATTAATAAAAAAATTCTGACAAATTCATTTAATTCTTTTAAAACTTAAGTAAAACAGAACCTTTTAAAAATATGTTTTCTAAACAGATTTGTACACAGATATGTACACAATATCACAATACACAATATGTACACATATCTTCCACATACAATGTTTAGTGCTGAATCAATTTGAAAAAAACAGACTGATACAGTTATTTGTGTAGTTATTTATTTAGTGATTGATTTTGTTTCAACCAATGCATTTTATGTTACATACTTTAATGGGATATGTTACATACTTTAATTAATTTATTACAGACACAATATGATATATTAACGTGATCCGCACTAATACAAACCATTTCGTACACTCAGTTCGTTTTGAAACTTACCCAATTTACAAAACTTATGTAATTATCCAGTATCGTTGTAAGTAAAATACTGGTGATAAATAGCCAAAAAACAATGACGAAAATGTTTAACTCCTGTGTTGTATTATGATGTTATCAGTAAACATTCGTCTATAAAAATGACACAATTTTAAAATACATTATTTATGTAAACAATCAATATTAGTACCAATTGCTAGCTCAAATGTTAAATGGCAATTACTAGTTCAAACAGTTAATGGCAATTGCTAGCTCAAATGGTAAATGGAAGTATTATATGGTATATTGATAGCGCATATAGAATTTCATTCAAATAATGTATTTTAAATTATACATCTCAATTATTAAAATATATTTATAGTTGATTTGAATAATTATGTTGCTAATATTATTATTTGAAATTTTTGTTTTGATTTTATTTGGCACCATCTTGGTGAATGACCATTGAAATAATTGTGTGCCTAATTATCTCACACAGAGATATCATCTCGCAGTAAATATTTTTTGAAAACGTTTAAAATTATAATTTCCTCTTACCGTTTTCATTTTGGCAATAATCAATAATCAATAATTAAAAAATAATATATGTATTTTTCAAATTCAATTATAAATTATTGGCTTAAAATAACATTGTAGTCACAACATAAACAATCTTATTGTTAATACTAAAATATGTTAGTTATTCGAGTTGTATTTAAAAGCACATCAAATCTTTTTAACAAAAAGCTAAAAAAAACTGAAATATTACGTTGTGTGAAATATTATCTTTATAGTCAACAATCCTGTTAATTGAATATTATAATATAACTATGTCGAGTAGCATGTGGTTGGTAAACGACTAGCCATAGTAACCTTATATACCTACAAAACGCAACAACTAAAGTAAATAAAAATGCTCAGTTCTGTTCTCTCACACTTTTTGAACGAGACAACTTTTTACAAACAAAATGTGTGAATTCAAAATGGTCTGTCAAAGGTGCACAGTTTTCCTGTTAATTACACTCTCGTATGCACGGACCACATCAATGAGACCGCACCTATCCACAGGCGCGTTAATTGTAGATTCAGTGACAAACTCAAATGCCGATTTTGTTGTGAATGATACTGCTACGGGACATACTATCTGGCAAAAAGTTAATTTTTCAGAATTAGTTACAAGAAAATCGGTATTATGTTTGAACGGAACATCAGGTAGAAAAACGTCCCCTAAAACACAACAAGTTGGACAAACATTGACCGAATCTCCTAGTGCGCCATATGAAACCACATATGAAACGGAACCGATTCAGGACACAACTGACGAATCCGCTAGTACCGATGATGTCACGGATGAAACGGAATCCACCCAATCATCGAAGGATGATCCGATTATTATACAGCCGTATACACGAATTCCGCCAAGTCAGTCAACCACGAAAGTCACCAACATACCCACGAGAGCCACTGCAACACTGGACCCCAAATTTGCAGCATTTCAACAGGAGGCGGCCTATTTCGCCATATACGTTCTACCCGTTTTTGGGGTGTTTGCAGTTTGTGGGGTTGTGTATGGTCTGTGTCGGATAACATGGAGGAACTATTGATTCCGAACTATAACTACAATATTTTATCAATTCAACCCTCGGTAGCCTATAAAGGAATATTATATACTAATTGTTATTAGAAGATAATATAATTATCTTTTAAACTAATTGAAATAACGTAACTATTATATGTATGTTATTGGCTATATTAATTAATTAATAACAATATAATTTATACTAAAATATAATTATATAATTATTAATAATAATATAAAACATTTTAAAACTCTAAGATTCTACGTTTCTATATGTTATATTATACTGTTTATTGAATTTATACACGTCTATAATGTTTAAATGATTGTGGAATTTCCATACTTAGAGAGTACGAGGATGCAAAGCATTCTATATATTTATATATGATATAAATATGTATATCATTTAATTAATATTATATATTATACTTTGGTAATGTTTTTGAATTGAAAGAATGACATAGAACGTATGACATAGAATATCCTTCATAATTACCGAATTATCAAATTCAGATTTGAATAATAAATTTTCGTTATATATTTATTGTACGATAGTATCAAAAATAAAGAAATAATTAAATCACGTTTAGAAGATAAATTATAAATAAGGTACATAACTATGGGTACTATGATGGGTGCTATGATGGGTACTATAATGGAAAACCAGCCATTCATATTGCAGCCATTAACTGTTCCCAACTAAAATATTTTTCAAAATATATTAATATAATATATTAAAATTTGCATAATCAGCATAACTGAAGGATTTCTTATGGATTATCACTCCTCGCTCCAACTTGAAACATTTAAAAATAAGTTTGATAATTAATTAGCCAACTATTATTTTGGAAAATTATTATTTTTTAATTATTCAGAACAAAGTAAGATAATTATCGCAATTATCAGATGACAATTATCTAATTACGTTTCAATGACGTTTCACAGAATGCTGAAACATTAAAAACAAAACGTGAATTCACAAAAGAGAATAGTGTGTAAATTTGATTTAAATGCTAACTCTATTATATTTCAACAATACTTATCTAATTGAAACATATGATAAATTAAAAGACATCTATATTGCTTGCATTCACCTGTGCAATAAATTACATACATTCAGACGCGCTCTACTCAGTTCTTGATATTTTTCTTATATACCTTTATAAGTCTTATATACCCGCGATAAAACGGCTCTATTTATTAAAAAATATAACCTTGGTGATCGACTTGGAGCACTATATTTTCTGTTGACACTAACGAGTTATTCATGGATGGACCATACCACCAAGAAAAAGCTTCGCCTGTCACTAATTATATTCCAGCAGCTGCACCGTCTTTTTTTGGCATTTTGAATGCCAGGCCAGTGTCAGACGATACGACAAAAAAGAATAATACAAAATATTGGTCTGTTGGACATAGTCCCCAGCGGTATATTGGGATTGGGAGGGACTGCTAGTACACTTACAGCCTCAGTCTGTTGTCACCATTAATACGTCGACCATATCTTCAAATGTGGGATACATCACACAAGACACTGACAGCACTGAGGTAACTATACGCATGAAACCCCAACTTCTGGATCTGCCGTTATCTACCATTCATAATGGTATATTATTCCAATTATATATAAAGCGTTCTTTCCCCTTAACTTAGTTTTATTTATAATATCTTAGATTAAATATCTTTCATTGGATGCCTAATTACGTGTAGATAATATAAACAAATAAATTATTTTGAATCAATCAATTATTCGACTAGATTTTCCATAGATGTATTTTCAGGTAAATCTATAAGTAATAAAAGTATGTTTTAATTTTAGAATACACTAAAAATAACAATGTATAAACATTTATATAAATTTCAATATTCATTTAAATTTCATCGATCCTGTTAAATATATCTCTCAAACACTAAATTTAAATATATGATCAATAAAACAATTATTGCAATAAAAAAGACCAACATGATACTAAATATTAATGAAATGTCTGCATGATGAAACAATGTCTTACCTCGATTAAATAATTAAACTTTCTCAGCACTTTTATTTGACAAACAAAGTATAATAGCTAAACGTTTTTAAATAAATGATTACAACAGTACACCATAAACGAAATAGTTCATAGGGCAGGTAAATAATAATAATAATAATAATAATAAGCAAAAAATGGGAATATCACAAAGAATTTAAGCATGCATTATGTGATAAATCAGACATAACAATCTTGAATTAGAATAGGTATTATTAAATGTAAATGATAAAAAGGAATGAAGGACGGTTTGTTAGAGAAAAGGGAAGCAATGGCTAAAGATAAAAAAACTCGTACTACCAGATTGAAGCGCATGTTTAACATTTACAGACAGTTTTGATAAAATTGAAAGTTTTTGAAGCTTTTGAAACTTTTACATTGAAAGATAGTGTCATTAATTTTCTAATTTAAATGACTGCTTAGTGAAGAGTTATAAGGTGTGTTGTATTCATTAAGGGTTTCAAGACCTATTCCCACCGAGCGCGACGCGACGCGACATTTCTAAATTAAATAGAACACAAACTTTTCAATTAGTCTATTTACACTGAGCGTGACGCGACCCGCCGAAATTGTTCAACTATTTCTGCCACACTAATAAGAAAGCACTAAGCGCAGAGCCTGTACTTTACAAACAGCGGAGAGACAGAGCACTACCAATTTCGAGCTATTCAGCTATCATCAGGTTCCCTAGTCTCCCTACTGATGATTGGAATGCAAGTAGTACTTATTAAAATCCTAAATAAATCGTCAAAAAAAGCAATTTGAATAGTATAACAACATAACAACAGAGGTAGTAATTCGGGGATATCCACTAGCAAAAACCACATGATGTGAATAATAATAAGTAAACACTAATGCAGAGCCTGTACAAACAGGGGAGAGACAGAGCACTACCGGTTTCGAGCTATTCAGCTCTCATCAGGTACCCTAGAAACAAAATGAATATTTTAATGCAAAAATGCAGTAAATTATGTTGAAAAATCAAAAAATGACACTTCACGAATTGCTTGGTGAGAACTGAAATTAATTCTTCGCCGCGCGACGCTCTGTCGCTTTGCGTCGCGTCGCACTTTGTTGGCATGTACCTTTAGACGACGCTTCTGTGTAGATTTTATAAATATAAACATTTTTGTGATTGGACAATGACAGATTATGATCATGAGTAACGACGACTCCAATAATTTTACAGAATTCCCCATTTCTTTTAAGCGTTTTAGACAGTCATAATTGTTCAAAATTGTTCATATTGCAGTGTTACCCAATGTGGTCATTTTCGATAAAAAGTTAAAACTTCAGCTTTGTTTATGTTTATCTGTTTCAACCTTTTCCTTGGTTCTATTTCTTGTTGATAAATGTCAAAAAACATGGACCAGACCATACAAAAAACTATGCTACAAAATGGCTTTACAATTAGTAAAATGTGAATTTTAAACTTTAAATATATATTTTTATAAAGATGTCGAGTAAATAAATTGGAAACTAAACTTAAGTTGCTGTTAACAATAAATATAAATTATTTGGTTTATATTTTAAATATTATATATTTGTATATATATGGGGTGTACACATTAATATAACAGGTGTAATAGAACAAACATATATTTTACAGCAGTTTATACGAATCACATGCTTGTAAGCAATTGTATATTCATGCCTAATTGTAATGAATAGATGGTGGATAGTAAGCTACAGATACGCTATTATGTATTATATTTTCTTTTAATGGATTAAACTTCTACCGTAGGCTAAGCATCGTTTTATCAATGAAGGCTTGCAACAGTTATGTAATTGCAATTACAACACTCTAAAATTAAATTGTTTAAAAAGTAAACATTCAGTTTAAATTGTTTTTATTATGAAATTTTACAAGAATGAAGTATTATCATATATATATTAGATTCTTTACAAATATATATATTTTTTATTATCAAAATCCTCGAATATTTTAATTTCATATAACACGCATAAAATAGTGACGATATGTGTTAGGCATAGTAGTTTATACCGAAAAAAAGTTGTTAATAGGAATTCATCAAAATATACACGACTCTGAGTATAATTGTGACCTATTTCTTGTATAGGATTATTAATAAGATTGATATGAAAATATAACAGAAAATAACAAAAAAAGAACAATGACAGTAAAATCGTCTACAATAAAAGCTATTAAGGGATCCTCCTCCCTTTGTCCTTTCTGTATGACACTGTATAGGTCTTATAACAGCAAATCGCAGCGCATAAAACTTAGAACAACTGAACCACTCTGATAAATTATATCATCCATATAACAACTTAGTTTAATATACAAGAGACAGATCTAATAACAAGTTTCTGAATTATAAAAAAAACAAGTGATAGGTTAGACAAATATATAGTTACAATCAAGTCTGTTGATCTGAAACCACGACAACACAACAGAGAGACAAATTTGGATAATTGACGACTCATTTTTCTTACATCGAGTTTATTTATCAGTCTATACCAAAAGTGAAATAACTGATCAAAGGGCATTGTTCAATTTGTTTTAAATTAAATTTAATGAAACAAAATACGTTCAACAAAATGGAAGTTAAAGTTTCGTGTCAAATTTTGTTTATACTAATATACATAAATATAACATCGATTAAAACAAACAATACTTCGAATTCTACAACAACACCAGCTCAAATAAACAACATGACGACACCAGAAAGTATAGCAGTGTCTCTAACAACACAAATGATTATATCTGAACTAATCACATCAGAAGATTTAATTACGGAATTCGAAACAACGGAATCTATTACAATGGATAGTCTAAACAGTCAATCCTCATCAATAGAAACTACCACAACAGAAGATACAGCCACTGAAATGACAACACCAGAAAATTCAACAACAGAAGATACAACCACTGAAATGACAACATCAGAAACTTCCACAACAGAAGATACAACCACTGAAATGACAACACCAGAAACTATCACAACAAAAGATACAACCACAGAAATGACAACACCAGAAACTATCACAACAAAAGATACAACTATTGAAATCACAACATCAGAAACTTTCACAACTGAAGATACAACCACTGAAATGACAACACCAGAAACAACAACAACAGAAGATACAACCACTGAAATGACAACACCAGAAACTTCCACAACGGAAGATACAACTATTGAAATCACAACACCAGAAACTTTCACAACAGAAGATACAACCACTGAAATGACAACACCAGAAACGTTCACAACTGAAGATACAACCACTGAAATGACAACACCAGAAACTTTCACAACTGAAGATACAACCCCTAAAATGACAACACTAGAAACTACCACAACAGAATATACAACTATTGAAATCTCAACACCAGATACTTTCACAACTGAAGATACAACCACTGAAATGACAACACCAGAAACAACCACAACAGAAGATACAATCACTGAAATAACAACACCAGAAACTACCACAACAGAATATACAACTATTGAAATCTCAACACCAGAAACTTTCACAACTGAAGATACAACCACTGAAATGACAACACCAGAAACAACAACAACAGAAGATGCAATCACTGAAATGACATCACCAGAAACTACCACAACAGAAGATACAATCACTAAAATGACAACACCAGAAAATTCCACAACAGAAGATACAACCACTGAAATGACAACACCAGAAACTTCCACAACAATAGATACAACCACTGAAATGAAAACATTAAAAACTTCCACAACAGAAGATACAACCACTGAAATGACATCACTAGAAACTACCACAATTGAAGATACAACCACTGAAATGTCAACACCAGAAACAACAACAACAGAAGATATAACCACTGAAATGACATCACCAGAAACTACCACAACAGAAGATACAACCACTGAAATGACAACACCAGAAACTTCCACAACAGAAGATACAACTATTGAAATGACAACACCAGAAACTTTTACAACTGAAGATACAACCACTAAAATGACAACATCAGAAATAACAACAACAGAAGATTCAACCACTGAAATGACATCACCAGAAACTATCACAACTGAAGGTACAACTATTGAAATGACAACACCAGAAACTATCACAACTGAAGGTACAATTATTGAAATCACAACACCAGAAACTTTTACATCTGAAGATACAACCACTAAAATGACAACATCAGAAACAACAACAACAGAAGATTCAACCACTGAAATGACATCACCAGAAACTTCCACAACAGAAGGTACAACCACTGAAATGACAACACCAGAAACATTCACAACTGAAGATACAACCACTGAAATGACAACACCAGAAACAACAACAACAGAAGATACAACCACTAAAATGACAACACCAGAAACTACCACAACAGAAGATACAACCACTAAAATGACAACACCAGAAACTTCCACAACAGAAGATTCAACCACTGAAATGACAACACCAGAAACTACCACAACAGAAGATACAACCACTGAAATGACATCACCAGAAACTAAAACAACAGAAGATACAACGACTGAAATGACAACACTAGAAATTTTCACAACGGAAGATACACCCACTGAAATGACAACACCAGAAACTACCACGACAGCCACGACAAATACGAAGGATATTCCCATTATAGTATTGTTCGCCACGACATCAATTCCCAAGATTTTATCAACTTTAAGCGCTAGTTCTATAGAATTTCAGCAGCAATCGGAATTTTTTGCAATCTATGTTTTACCTGTTGTTGGTGTTTTAGCAGCTATTGGAATTCTTTACGGTTTGTGCTTGATTACTTGGAGAAATCTTTAATAATACTAACTTTATGTTTTTAGGAATGTTAATTCCTGACATCGTAACATTTAGCTTTGTTATAGTATTGATGTTTTAAAACATTATTGATCATTACCTTTTTAAAATATTAATTTTAAGGGACTTAATCTCTAAGCCAATAGTTGTTCAAATAACTTAGTCTTTGATCTTTTTAAAATTTTCATTCTTCGAAAAAACACTTTAAATATTGTGCTTCATTCCATGGTAAAATATTAATATTATTTATTTATTATTTCACAATGACATCAATCCAGCCATATTTATGTTATATTATTATTTTCTTACATAATTGTTTCAGTACTTTCATCCATTGTTATAACATTTGCTTGTTTTATTTGTAAGAAATAAATAAATTTGTAAATAATTATTAAATGTGGTATAATTGAAATTTGAAAAATTAATGTGCTTAGTAACTATATTTCTATATTGCATTAATTCACTAATTTATTAATATTTATAATTTAATTAAATAATGCTTTGTTAATCAAATATGCATACTTGCAAATATGGAAATAATAGTTACATGTCAGTATAATTTTATTTATCACCAAATCGTCGATCATTTAAAATGTTCGTAATATTTCTATTGTTTTAAATTATTAAATGTATTTTAATTATTATTTTTTAGAAAAAAAGTTTTTTCTTATCAGGATTTATTTTTATATTTCACTTTTATGTTGTTGCATTTATATACATTTTTACCGTGATATTAACACGGTATTTTGATAATTAAATACATATTTAATGTGCATAACGGAGAAGGGGCAGAACAATATCGATCTGATCTGTTGCCTTATATATATTTATTAAAATATATCTGAGGATGTTATATCATCACATGTTGTATGGACCAATGTAAACCTAACTGAAATGTGTATTATTATTTTTAGTAAACTCCACAATTAGAAAGAATAAATGAACATCATGGGAATCTGAGGAAAGTAATATTTTTTAGTGTTGTTTAAATATTCTAACAATTCCCCTGATATGTATCAAATTTGTAATTTTTTTGTTATTTCTAATACAGTAAATATTATATTATCAAAGCGGTGTTATTCTCATAATATACTATGATATAGTAAAGAGAATAACCTGCTAAAATCCTGAATGCTGCGAATTATTATATTTAACACTATTTAAAAGTTAAAACAAAATCGTCAACATAACACACCATATCGGATTGAAAAGTTCACTTAAATTATTCCGGATTATAAAAATAATAATTTACACAGTATAATACAAACATATGGGGATTGCATGCAATAAATAAATAAAATAAATATTGGCGACATTAAACTTACAAAATCATGGTAATTAAAAAAAATCGTTACAATTAGCCATAACAATATTTATTTTTTTCGTTTTGGTTAAAACAAAAAATTGACTCTTTGATTATTTAACATAAAAAAGTACAGAAAGTTCCAAAATTAGTTTTTAATTTTTAAAATAAATTTACAATTTTAACCAATAAATTGACTTTTTCAAGTACTAAAGCGCTTTCGATCTTATTGGATCTCTTCAGTAGTATGTATAATGTTAGTTGAAATAGTAGAAATAGCTGGATAATTATAACAAAAACTTTTCATAGAAATGATAGAAATAAACATTACTTTTTTTACATTTCTTCAAAGAATAAATTATTTGTCATCACTTTTCCAATCCATCAATTGAGATACAAATAGTCATAACAATATATATACAAATAGTCATAACACATAATACATATTATGATAAATTTATTTATCCAATCCGTGTTATTTTGTTTGAAACAATATAATATATTATTATACTTGTTATATTATTACATTTTTCCCGATATATTTATTAATTTACATATATTTTGCTTATATAAATTATAAATAATTTATACATTTTATATCATTCATAAAATTTCCATGAAAATGTTGATTATTAATAGTACAATATATATTATAATTAATTATATTAACTATATTTATTATATTAATATTTTTCCATTTTATAGTGAAGTTTACACGACCACAAATGTCTCTTTATTTCATTATATAAATATTAATTAAGTAAATAGTTCATTGCCGAATTGTGATATGAATTTATAATTGTATTTCATTCCATTCGACAACTCGTAAGTTTGCAATATTGTATTGTATGTTATATAGTACACAACATTTGGCAAAATCTATAAAACTTTCCCGTGATACAATATGTTCATCAAGTCCCAATCAGATTTAAATACATCCTTCACTTAAACTCTTTCAAACGTCGGGTTTTGGAAAGCTCATTCAGAACAGTGCGATTTAGGGTTGCGAAATCTCCAACTTAAAACATAAAACTGGTCTCTTTGAATAAACGATGTGCTGTTTAAAAACAATAATGAAAAAGTCAAATTAAACCATGGTTCATTACCGTATAATTTTTAAACTGATTTCAGAATTTTGACTTACATTTTTGTAAAATAATAATTAGTGAAGTTATTCTCTTCGGTTTCCTATCGAATAATTCATTAATGATAATGATATTATTATAGATAATTAATTAAATATGATTTAACAATATGTATATGATAATCTATGAATTTTAGGTGGTCATGTTTTTAAATCACGAAAGCCGAAGACTTGAGCGATTTAAGTTGAATAACACCCTAAAATTCATAGATTACCTCATTTAATCGATTCTAAATTTCTTTAATGGTTTAAGTACTATTTTATTATTATTCTTGAAGTTATCCAAATAACTCTCCGAAAATTAGTATAGATTAAATAATAATATTCAAATAAAACCCGGAAATGTTTTGTATAATTCATATCATTTAATGTTCACTTTAAATAACGCTTGGTAATGGATACAAAGTATGCGTTAGAGCAATCATATCATTTATTGTTATTGTAATCGAAAGAAATTAAATATCGCTTAGTAATTTGAATGATAGATTTAACAGCAGGTTCAATGTTTTGACATTGAACGTTTATTTAATAATTATAATTTTTTGGACAATATTTCAAACGATTTCGTCTACTCTATTGTATATTAGATCATACATATTATGTAATTATTTTGTTATATTACGCCTTCAAAGAATTACCTTATTGTTATAATTTTTATATAATTTGTCATTGCTATATGTCAAGATATTATTTCGAAATTAGTCAATTTGGATAAAGGTACATAATTATGTACCTTTATTATAATTAAGTTAGCATGGAGGATTCCAAACAAAATACACGGCAATACTATTGTTACAAACTATAACCACGAATATGTTCAGTTTATGACAATATAACAACTAGTCTAGCTACGTGGAACGAATTGTTTTGATTTTATAATGTAGTGATAACTTGGACCATACTTCATTTTAGGTGTACACGCCTGACAGTTTGATTGGTGATATATGGTGCTATAGAATGTTTGTAGTATGCAATTGTCGATGCCTGTTGTGTTGAAAGACTCAGAAAGTGGGACAAAAGAAAATCAAAAAGTGTGTCACTCGGAATCCCCATGATATGGAGAGAGGTAAGCAATCACCCCATGCGATGACTTGATTAATGAAGTCAATTATGAAAAATACTGGCTAATCTGCGGAAATCTCAAAGTTATTGCACTTTTGTTAGGCGCCTACCATAGGCGTTTATACAAAATATCCCTGTTTTCATATTTCTCTGGGATAGTAGCGCTGACAACCAAAACTATTCCAAGAGGGAACAGGCTCTCTAAAAAGCTTTCATACATACAAACGCCAAAGGTTCTTTCTTCTTCTATCCCCTTGAATAAAACTCCTTCTGATTAAAAACTTTATTAAGACTTTAGATCACGAAAGCAATGCTTTCAAGTATCTCACAATTCAGTAATTCGCAAATTCGACAACTAATGAAGGATGATCAGATCGTTTCCGAGATGTCAGCTGATAAAAGAAGTGGATGGACTGACTCAGCTGTCTCGGTTGTCCAAGTACCTATTGGGCAAACCCTAATGTTGATAACTATGCTCAACGTGTCAATAAAATGCCGACGTGCTACAAGGATTTTAGCTGCAGGATTAGTATAACAATTCAGTTCCTAAACTCGTGCCTGGATTACTTCCCAGATAACTTTGGGATTTACTGCAGCGGAAATGGAAGGTGGGCTTTTTCATTTTTGAAATGGAGAGATAATATCAAAGTTGATGTAACGTTGCAATTATGGTAGACTACCGCTAAAGTCTCAAACGACATAATCCCACAGGCCCCAACACTTAAAATGAAGTAAAATACAAGGTATTTGAATCAGTTTGAATCTCTTGAATCTCGCCAAATCTCTATTCTAACATTCTCTATACGTTATTTCACTTCATAATAATTATTGTATTTTCAACTTGCACATCTTTTGTCTATTGTACATTTGAATTTTATTCGAATTTAATTTATTATGTATTTAAAACACATTTATTGTTTTTGGCATTTTTTTTCAATGAATCCATTCTTATTGAATTGCTTAAAATCCACATTGTAATTGAGAAAAAAGGATATCATAGTTGTAAGGTTTAATAGATGAATAAGTCTCTCGGTTAGATCTTGATTGACGATAACCATTTCCGTTTCGAACAAATAAATTAACGATTACTCTCAAATTAGTGGAATCAAGTGTTTTTCCTGAAACGTAGTGATCATTCTGTGAAGGCCCTAAAAATACAGTAATACATTGTTACTCATGCTTACAATTTTTGTTTAATTTGTCATGATCATATCTGTAGATGATTTTCGTTTATTTAAAGGACTCTGTACATTCGGCACTTTATGTGTGTCTTATAGGTACATTATATTAATATGATAAAATATAATATGCAATAAGCTTATTTTTCAGTTTTATGTCACAATGACTAGTTTCAAATATTTATTTGAAATGATCAGATACCATCATATACAATACACTTAAAAAAAATGGTGCATTACTCAATTGAAAATGGGAGTTATTTGACTCGTCGTCGTCGTCAAGTATCGTACGCTTCCAGCGCGTTGATGACACCATATCGAAATCCCAACCGATTCCTAGCCA
>JAUZND010019207.1:0-26068 GCA_034780555.1 Coelogynopora nodosa | reverse complement strand
GCCTTCGGCCGCGTGAGCAAAAATAAATTAGCGTGAGTAAAAACCATCAATTCGCGTGGCGTAATATACTATTATCTCTTAACTGATGCTGCGACAACATTAACCATAACTTTTAGAAGTAAACATCTTGTTGTAACGACAGAAGAATTTAGATAATGACACGGAGGCAAAGCCGAATTCGTAGGAAAGTGTTGTTTCACTTGTTACTAATGTGTACCTATCATTATTGTGATAATGTTATTGCTAGATTTACTTCAAAAATTACTCCGTAACAAATATTTTAACACATTAACGTTACAAATATAAAAATGATAACTAGTATTTCACAACAATCATCTTATACATTGAACAGGTCTACATACCAAATAAAAGTTATATAAATTAAACTGGAGATGAAATAAATGTAAATTTAGACATAACTATTAATAAAATAATAAATTTTAAAACACCTACTCAAGGTGAACAACTATGGTTCAAAAAATAAATATGTAGATGATCGATTAACTTCAGGAAGTTTTGTTGTAAAGAAAACAGTAATTGATATGGATCATAATTTAATTACGAATCTTAAAAATCCTTAATTATAAACAAGTTTCTCTAAATAAAAGAACGACTTCATCCACATCAATTTTAATATATGTTACAATCAATAAATATAGATTAACATCACTTTTTAATGAAATTTTTCTGATTAATATTAAAATTTAAAATTAAACAGGATTTCATTCAACATATATGTTGGTGTCTAAATTTAAGGTTAAGATTTTAATTAAGTTTATTATGGTAAAAAAATTAATCTCGATGGTAATCTTTTTAGTATCTATAAATATTGATTATTACAATTGATAAATTAAAAACTGTTATAATCTTTAAAATAATAAAGAAGTAGCAATTAAGAATAATCTTGATAACCAAATAGAAAATGTTTCACATTTTAACAAAAACATAATATTAAACAATGATATACTTTCCCAAAACCTTTTGCGTTAATATTTTCCAAAAATTAGATATTTAAATTATACTTTCGTAAATGATAATTATCAACCAAAATTATAGATAACACAATTTAACTTGAACATTTCATATGAGTGAATTTTGATGCAAAACAACAATAGTTACTTCAAAAACAGTAATTATACTTATTTCTAGAAATAATTCAACTACAAATAGAGCAATTAATATTCAAACACAAAATTTAGTTTAGGTTAATTTATCGTTGATCGTTGACTATTGATCGTTAATCATAGATCATTTTAACATAAATAATTCTTTAGCTACATCTTTATAATTTATAATTCAACAGACTTTTTTAGTTAAATGATATTAGAATGGAAAAGTTTTTACTACATCCGTAGGAAATGTTTACTGCGGATGAAAAGATTCCTGTCAATAATGATTTTACTATGGAAAAGGTGGATACAAAAATTATATATCATCTGATCAAAATTAACATCATTTGATTTTAATAAATCATCCTGAATAAAACACCTACCGGAATGCAAAAACTCACGGAGCAACAAAAAGTATTGGTGGAAATATTTAACAAACTGTAAATAGAATAATTTATTCAAAATAATGGATTTGTGTTAAATACGCTGCCTTAAACACTTGTGAAGTAGACAACAATACATATATTCGTTTAAAATGTTATTATTTGTAAACAAATATTATTAACAAATCAAAAATGAAACAGCAAAATAAATACCAAATTAATTAAAAAATGTACTCAATCCTAATTTACAAATTAACTATTATGGAGGTGATTTATTTTTAGTAATACAAATAATAAATCTGATAACATTTTAAAATAAAAATGTAATAGCATTAATTTTATGATAATCAATTAGAGACTACCTAAAACTCGCATTTATATTACTCTTTCATATAATATTTTTTAATAATTAGGACTTCATTATATTTATTTCATGATATTTGTGAAGATGTTAATACAACGTAGGTGTTGCAATATATAAAACATAAATTGACATTAACAATGTATTCAAACAATATGGAGTATATATATATACATGCTCAGTAAGGACACAGATAACTTTGTGAAATGATTGAGATAAAGTTTAGTAAACATATTTATCAATCGAAATATATTTGAAAACGTCTTTTACATCAAAATTGATAGCAATTAATATTATAATTTTCAAAATGTAATTTATAATTCCCCTTTCCCCTTTTAAAAAACAGTTTTAACTTCAATTATCTATCTTAAATCGTTAGAAAGTTACCCAAATACAATAATTTCAACGAATGGTGTGTTCTCTATTTATAATTACTTCGTACATTTTAATTTGTTCAATATGTTGACAAATGTAAATTATATATATTTTTTATTATTAACATTTAAAGACTAGCTCTCATCAGTCTAAATATTATAAATAAAAAATATTAACAAAATCGTTGTCATTATTCACTAAATTGCATCAAAATGTTAAATATGCCATAACACTAAACTACATGATCTCCAATCACTTCACAAAGTTATTCCTCACTGAAGTGAAGCTGAATATCGTTCAGATGGCGGCCCTGCAAATCCAGAACTTTGAGCTCCAGTACAATATGTTGCAACAATCCATACCTCTCCAGCCTGAAGCTTCCAGTTTTACGGTAATTCCCAATAGTCACGGCCAACTTCCCATCGAAAGGGAACATGAGATTCGCGGTGGCCGCTACTCGCGGGACTTGCAGCTGCACTCTCACCATTCCTCCCAGCCTCACCAGCCGCACATGCAATAAATAGCCCCCTGTGGTGGAGGGAATCACAAGGGGAGCGCTGATGATGCTGCCCCTTCCCTTCTCAATGATCCTTCCCCACTCAGCCGCTGTCTCCTGGGCTGAGGTGAGGGCTGATGGTGTGAATGGGGCTCTCCCCTCACGTCCGACACAGACGGGACCCCAGTTGTCTGAAAGTTCTGGGAGAGTTTTGCCCTCTAATGCTAATAGATCTGAACATTATAAGAAGAAATGACAACACATATTTGACAACATTTTAGACACAAGGCAGTCACCGTTAAAGATGTTCAGCAATGTAAAACATTTAGAGTTAAGAAATAAGATATTATTTAAAACTAAAAAAAAAAATTAAATATAATCAAAACCATTTTAAATAAATTGTATAAATTATCAAACATATTTATTTTAAAATAAATTGAAAATAATACATCAGAAAAACAAATCATTAGAACAGCCGATAGTCAAAATTAAATATATGCAACATGTTCATTTTTAAAAAAGGTAGCAGGAGTTTGTTTAAAAGTTACTTGAATTTTTGGACAATTTAGGATAACATTTTAGATTCATATGTGAAAGTGAATTTCATGATAACAGAAGTCATTAGACATTTCTAAAATTAAGTACAACATATAAAAACTATTTCAGTGACTAATTAAGATTAAATATTGTAATAATTATATATAAATAGTATGTATATATCGATGCACTAAATTTAAATATTTTTTATTGATATGATGTCGATTCTTCGTATTACGTATGTAAAAAACAAAAACCATTTGTGAATAGGAAATGTTTATTTGAATGTTTGATATCAATCAATACAAATCAATACAAATCAATACAAATATGGTAATCATTATACTTTTAACGTGCCTAACACGAAACGTCTTGAAAGACAAACTTTTGCATTAGGTACGTAATAGTTCATTGTGTATTTTGCTCAAATATTTTAAATTATAAATAAAAATTTAACAAAATTAATTTAACAAAAAAAACGAGTTTTAAAAAAACAAATATACAATTGATAATTATAATGAAACAAATATTAGATTCAGACGATAATTTCAGTTTATCTAAATTAATGAATTACGGTCACAATATGAAATATATAAAAATAAACTTAGTTCATATCGTAAATCGACGGTATATTTTAGTCTTAATTTGTTGTTCAAAAGTGTTTTTTGTTTTTTTACAAACCTAATACGAAGAATTGACAGTAAAACTACTTCTAAATAAATATTTATGATTTCTACAATTAAATGATTGAAAAGAATAATTAATATTTTCAGATAAAATATCATCTGAAATGTTTCTTCATATTTATTTAAAATAACTTATTCTATTATTAAGAAAAATATTTAAATTTAAATAAGTGATATAAAAGTTTTTCCAATCATGCAAATCATGATTCGGCGTGTATTTTAAAACAAAAGTTGCTCAGAATTGTTTTTATAAATTATATTTTGCACAATTTTTACTTTAGCACAACAATTGCAATTCGTGCAGTTTTAATTATAATTCTTTACAATTTTAATATTTTTTGTTACTATCTTCATAATATACTCTACACTGTGAGCATAATTCCAAAACAACTCAACGATTTCTTTACAATTGTAATGAATGAAAACTGTAATATTGGCAGAGTTACAAAGATTTGGTGATTTATATTGATTTTATACAAAACCAGTGGCATGATATTCACAAATAGCATTATGTATACTCAGTTATGCCTTTCTGTGATGCTGAGAAAAATACATTTTGTGACAACAGTAGGAAACTTACTTCAACGTTAAATTGACGTCGATTAAAATGTGACTATATTGAACCCAATACTCAGACTTCAATACATTTAGTAACTGATAGATCTACAGTCCAGTATTAAACTTACGACAAGCTTCTCTGTTGTCAATATTAAATTATAAATTTTTAGAATGAATAATAGAAAGTACACAATACATCTAAATAATACTGTAATAACAAAGTTATACATTAGTTTCGAGAGTTTGATTAATTCGGTTAACCCAATCTAATCCTAACTTTGAAATTATCTATTTTACCCAACTCGATCATTTATTAACAAAATCAATATAAAATAACAAATAACGTCGTTATATTTGAAATAAAATTTTGCAAACAAAGTCAATTATGATATTTCAATCAAAAGATCGAACTATAGATCTGTTGAGTAAGTAAAGTAGCTCTTCTAATGAGAACTGAGATATTTACCTTTAGAAATGTAAGCGTCTTGTGGGATATCTGAGAATAAAGAAATTTGAAACATTGAATTATAATTAAGTATAAAAGTTTGTTTTATGCAGCAATTACAATGTAAATGTTTTTGGTGTTGATATCTAAACTCATAATATCTAAATTAATTAAATAGAGTCATGTTTTCCGCTTGTAAATACGTATTAATAATATGATGGTTAGGAAGACAATCTATTCAAAATATTACGATGAGTTATAAGCGCTGTTAGTTTTATAAATGTAATCATGATTGAAAACAGGGATTATCAATTTATTAAAATTAAAACATGATCAATATCAAATTT
The DNA here is from genome assembly GCA_034780555.1 of Coelogynopora nodosa. Taxonomy (NCBI): domain Eukaryota; kingdom Metazoa; phylum Platyhelminthes; order Proseriata; family Coelogynoporidae; genus Coelogynopora; species Coelogynopora nodosa. The sequence goes on along the minus strand of JAUZND010019207.1, from coordinate 20,771 downwards.
AAAATAATGTCAATTAAAATTAAGATATTTTGAATACTCATCATACCTCACAATGGTTTCTATAATTTTATCATATACAAACACATCTATACGTAGATGTGAATAAAAAATTCAACATAATTGCGCTTACCAACTGTATGCAACATTTAATCGAATGGTTACAATTGTTACAATTTTCGAAAACTTGTTTTAACCAATCGTTTTTAAATATACTTCAAAGGGAAAAGGAAGCCAGTTACTCATTGTACTATTAAAACAATTTAGTAATAAAAATATATATCAAAAGTTTATTTAAATGTTTTAAATAATAACTACATATATAACCTGTTTCATCATGATGGAATCAATTTCAATTAGAGTAATGTATGCGTTATTTAAAAAAACATTTAAAATTATTGCACCGGTGAGGCTATTTATTTGGAATAAACGCATTCGAACTGGGAAATTAGTTTTAATGACTATCGTATCATAATATCAGTACTTATCAAATTAATATCTATGACGACGCCATAATTAAATGTTGTTGTCAAGCTAAATGACTCATAATAATTACTTTTTATCTAAGCGGTGACAATATGTAAAATAAATTCACATGATCAAATAAACCGTTTAGTAAAACCATTTTATCACGTCTGTATTATAATATAAGGATTTTGAGGAATTTCAATTTTCTTGTCATATAATTTGAGATGAACTTAGATTTAACTGAAATGAAAGAACACATTTTTGAACAATCAAAAATTAAAACTGAAGCTTTTAGATCATTGGCTATTAGTTGTCAAAAAACTCAACATTAAATTAACTCATAACCCCATTCCTAACAGACACGATAATTTTTACCACAAAAGTTTATTAATTATATAAAAACAGGCTTATTTGTTTTAAACGGTGAATTTTTCGTGGCTTTGCCTAAAATAATGGAAAGTAACAAATATAATATTTTTTATTATAAACTTTATCTTCCAGATACGGCCCTTTTTACGACTTTTAGCTTGCGACTTTTAGTATATTTTAAAATCGAAAACGTATTAAAATAATAATGAATAACTAATGATAATTATGTAAGTAAAACGTAAATAACAAAATGTAGATATATAGTTCTATGTAATGTTAATAAAACTGTAATGCTAAATGAGCGTAATATTCATAATTTAAGTATAATAGTCATAAAACTTGTGTGGCATGAGTGGGAAATATGAATATTACAAAATTAATAAGATGCTAACAAATTAATTTAATTCATTATCCTGGCAATAATAAATAGGTGATACCCACTTTTTAAACCAATTTAATACCAAAAATTATAAACTTACTCTTTTCTCCGGGTACAGCTGGTTTTATGGATCTTTCAGCATCTCCTAAAATATAGAATATATTGTATAGTTCGTAATTACATGTAAACTAATCTTTAAAAATGTATAGAGTGAGTAATAAGTGAAATATAAAATAATAAGATGCAGACGACGCATATTTTAAGGATGATTTTCAAATCAATATTTTTATACATTTAAAATTATGCATTGCATAAAAACATTATTGATAATTCATTTTCATCTGTATTCATGTAATCTTTAATACTTTTGAACTCCTTCTGCACAGTATCGTTGAAACATGTACATTGATGAAATGTATTTCCTTCCTCATTTTTATTCACAATTGTCATCAAAAAGTATATTTCATCTTCTTAAATCCCGACACCTGATTTCAATTAATTCGTGAAATATATAAGTCCGTAATTATGAAAGTTTGTCGCAAAAATGAAGCATGAAATAAAATATTATTAAATTTAAATTCAAATCTAAATCCATACATCAGTCAATACTTTAAAGTCTTTTAACCGTAAAATTGAATAAAAATTAATGCAAAAGTTTGGTGGGCTTTTAAATGAAGCATGAAATTAAATAATGTCAATACTTCAAAGTCTTTTAACCATAAAATTGAATAAAAATTAATGCTAAAGTTTGCGGGCTTTTACATATCAAATGCGCGGTGGGCTGACGCCACCCTTTGATTGCGCCATTTAAACCCTCCAACTGTAGCATGAATTACTATATTCACAAATGTTCCTAAATATTGATTTATTACAAATAGAAAGCAACTGATACGATTTCATTGATAAAAATATATAAAACAATAATTGACGTTTTGAAATGCCGCACTTGTTTAAATCATCAATTAATTATATAATTACCCATTAATCATCGTCAATTAATCATAAAAGCACCAAGAGAGGAGGTTAAAGTTATCCGCCGCTGTTTCATAGTTCATTACTTCAAATCTATCAAGACTATCGTTCTCAAATCTTCAGTAACAACATAGATCGTAAGGTTCAATCGAATCCATATATTTTCGTAGAATATACTTAAAAACATGATGACGTAATACATGTCTTCAATGAGCCAAATATTGCCTTATTAGGAACTTTAAAAATGTTGCGTGTATCAAAATAATTCAATGTTTTATATTGAAACTTTTATAGCTCACTTACTATATTGCATGATTTATTATTATTGATATCTAATATGACGTAATTAATAATAAAAAATATAGATACAATTGTTTTCACTTTATGTTTCAATATCTAATGCATGCCAATGCAATTATAATTATTGTTGTTAACGGGAATAATGCTAACTAATAATCAAATTAGATAACAAATGACAAATTAGCAATCAGAAAAATCTATTTTTTGATAATACAACTGATAAAGTAGACACTGTATGACTCATGTTGTAACCATGTCAGTTGTGGCTGTAGAGAAATCTGAGTTAATAAATAAGGTCTAAACATGGAATTAAATCATCTATTAATTTAGATATCATGAGGAGATATCATTAAGATATCCTGATGATTTACAATTATTAATATTGTTGCGCATTCTTAGTGAAAGCCACGCGCTCTTATTTCTTCAACATTCATGCACATACTAGGAGCAAGCGGTACACGCATAATTTATAAGTTTTGTGTTGAATGGATCCTCCTCCCAAAAGTTAGTTCCAGAACAATATAACCAACTTGTAGTTCTAGTTGCTTGGAAATTATGACCATTTTTGACAAAACTGTTGTTAGTTTGATATTTCACGCGAAATATAGTGACTAATTAATAATACATATATATATTAATCAATACAATTAAATCTTACCACCAAGAAGTAAGGCCGTTTCAAAATCAGCTGAGGTTCATGATAGAGAAAATAAAGTGTTAAGTTAAAAAAGTGAAATGATTATTAACAAAAAAATATTAATGTTCCAATATACATAAAAATGTTCATCAATTTAAAATAAAGACATTTTGAAAATTAAAAAAACTAGTTATGTCTACTCAGGATCAACCTCATGCAGTTGACTTAAAAAAGTACACCATGATGTATTAAAATTATAGAAAATGGATAATTTCATTGTCTAAATGTTGTGGGGTCAATTTCAACAATCAGTTAAATAGTTTTGGTTTAACCTCCTTCAGTTAAATAAACTTCCAAAAGCGGCAACTGATGCTTTTAGGGTTACCTATTCCACGGCGGGCGAACTTGCCAGAAACAATCACTAAGGTGCAGACATAGGGGTGTAGAACAATTACAGCAAATAGCGCCTCGAACAGAATGCTGCTGGTACACGAAATGGTGGCAATCCATACCACGAATTTTAACTAGATTGTGACGTTGGCACAATGTAAAGGTTTACCACATAAGGACACCTCGATTTTTAGCTTAGAAACAAATCCAAAAGACATGTCCAAACTACATATATACCTACCTGTTCGGGGCGCTGCCCACAAATATCAGACATTCTACTAGTCCTCCGTAGAAGGGTTCTTAACTACCTTTAACACACGAGACATGTATAGTGAAATTGATTTGTCAGGTAGGAAGAAAAATCTTTGAAATTATATACTCCGATAAATAGAATTAATTTTAAAAAAATCTTTTCTTCTTTATTTTTGATGGCTTTATTTCAGAGCGAAATTAAGAAAGTTAAAATTAGTACAAAAATTATTTAAATAAAAAATGTTAATTAGAAATTTTACGAGTTGCTTTATAAAACGTGCATTTCATTAGGTAGACACTCTGAAGGTTTTTGTGCGTTAATATAATAATTATGTACAATTGAATTCCTTATATATGTTTGACATTTTCTGACACCAAGTTTATCAATATTTTTTCAAAAGAATAGGAAGCTTATAAACATGGTAATTGCATACGTTTTGTTGGATGCAACAAAGATAATACAAAAACATCGGATGTTTACATTTAAATAAAATATTTACAAAAATGTTATTTTTATTCGTTAGCTGTTATTATGGCGATGGTGCTAGTTATCAGTCGGTCCAAATGAGCGCCTGATTTGAGAGGGAGTTTATGTTGCACAAATAGAATAAATTATATTTTTTATTAATAATTAATAACTGGATAGCAAATATATTTAATTTATTCTCTTGGTAATAAACTACATGTTTACTCTGTTAAATAATATCCATATTCATACTAATACCCATTAAGCAAATATAACGACTTATTTTAACTATTATTATAAATTAGTAAATCTCACATTTTAAACAAATAAATTAATTATTAGTACTGACAATTACAAACGTACTAATGTTTCCGTATTGGGCTGGTTTTTTGGAGTTGGCGGCAGCTCCTAAAATATTAAATGTAAAGCTCGAAGAAAATTGTGAAATAGTCTTCATGAATAGATTGTATTATGGAGGAACTAATAAATTAAATATCAGATAATTAAATAATTAGATATAGACAGTGCATATTCTAAAGATGACTTTCAAAGTAATGTTTTTATTCATTCAAAATAAAGCATAGTTTAAGCTTAATAAAAACATTATACATAAAAATTAAACAAATTATATTTTGCAAATTGAACAATATTTGTGTTTATAAAAATGGCAAGCAACTGAGAATAATCCATTGATAAAATAGATATATACACATCAATTAACGTCATAAATTGAGGAACTTTTTAAAATCATTTAATAATATAATCATATATTAATCATCGTCAATTAATCATAAAAGTACTAAGAGAGGAGGTTAAAGTTATCCGCCGCTGTTTGATCGTTCATTACTTCAAATCTATCAAGACTATCGTTCTCAAATGTTCTGTAACAACATAGATCGTTATGTTCAATCGAATCCATATATTGTCGTAGAATACACTTGAGAACATGATAACGTAATACATAGTTTTAAAACGAGCTACAGTAAATATTGCCTTATTAAGCATTTAAGAAATGTTGTGGGTTTCAAAATAATGCAAGGTTTTATATTGAAACTTTTATAGATCATTTACTATATTGGATAATTTATGATTATTGATATCTAATATGACGTAATTAAGGATAAAATGAATTAGATACAATTCATTTCACTTTACGTTTCTATATCAAATGTAAGACTGATTAATCAACAGTTGTATTGATAACGAGAACGCTAACAATGCATCAAGTTAGACAAAAAATCACAAATTATAAAATGTCTTGAAAAGTTAATCATAAAGGACTAATTTGATAGAGAATATTTAACTGAATCGGATTAAAGTGAATTGCAATCTTAATTAATATTAAATGAACTCTATCTTCATCGTGTCGGTAATCGCAGTCAATGATTCACTACATACATCTCCACATTTAGAGTTTTGAGTAAATTCCCATTATAGAAATGTGAGTTAATAAATATAACTAAAAATATGGAGATGCTTTATAATTACTATATAATCCTATATGCCCTAATGTTATAACTATGATTGCCCAATTTTAAGTGAAAGCCACAAATTCGTATCTATTCAACCTTCTTTATTATGCTTTGTTCAAGCAGTAAGAAGTTAACCTCCTCTCAAATGCTAGTTCCTTGACAATAAAACTACTGACTGATGGGAATAGTATTACGATAATCATTAGTCTTTAGACAATACTGATTTCTGTCAGATACGTAACACCAAATAGCGTCCCTATTTAAATAAATATAATAATGAGTATAATGTAATCTTACCGTGGCCACGACGCGGTGTGGGCGTTTTAACATTTGCAGAGATTCCTGATAGAGAAAATAAAGTATTATGTTATATAACGAAAAAAAACTGAAAAATAGGGTGCTGTATGTGTTTCAAAAAGTCGAAGCATCAATACAAAATCATTAATTTAGAAAAATAATATTTATTAATAAAGGAGATGAATCATATTTTATAATCTGTACAATAATGAAAACCGCATGAGCATCAGTAAGTAAAATACATTAAAATTAACTAGAGTAATCATCTTCAAAAAAGTAAAACACATTGTTGAGTGTTACGACAATTGATCTATAAATATGAAAGCAATGCTAGATGTGTTATTGAATAATTTGTTTGTTGTAAAATGATAAAATTTGGACGAAATGAGTAATTAGAAAGATATAAATAAATACACACATTAGCTCCATACTGACTCATGAGAATGTGTAACCATCATATGTTTTTAACTTGGCACACTATTCAGCAAAGTATTTATACACTCCGATGTAAAAAACATTATCGATTATAGTTAGTCTATAATAGTACAAAATGTTAAACATTAGAATACAACAAAACTATACATTGCTAAGAACTGATGACAATTTCAACACTATCCGCTCCTGCATGTTGCTTAGCAGGTGTCATTCATCAGATGATCGTTGTCAGGGTTAAGAGATTGATTTTATGATTCGAATTTATTTGGAACTAAGCATAGAATGTCGCCGCGAATAATGTCAGTTGTTTGTAATGATACTGCTATGAAATCGTTTTAGAACATGATACATGTTTAGTGAACTGGATTTTTGTCAAATAATTGAAATTATAATCTCCAATAAATGGAATAATTGAAAGATACATTTTCGTACTATTTTCTAACAGCAATGAATACAAACCAAATGTTTTATTTTTAAATTTTACCAGTTGTTCCCAGTGCTATAACAGGTCATTTTTAGGTAGACACTCTGCAGGTAACTCGGTAATGATTATGTACCATATAAATGTTTCATTTTTTGACATTTTATTATCCATATTTCAATGAAAATCCTTAATGTTCCATCTTTGTATTTCATTCCAAAAGTCGTCGGCACTTTTGATCTGATAATTAATCATATATTGTCAGAGAAACTGGCATTGTTTCATCTTCGTATTTCATCCCCAAGGTTACTATTTATATATATATATCTAAGCACACAACCATAGCTTCTAAATATAATCATTTTGAATGTGCGCAAACATTTTTTTTGACATTCAATCTAAACTAACTATGAATTCGTTTGGGTTTTACAACATTATAACCAGAAGGTTGTTAGAAATGCTGCATCTGGTATAGAATAGATGTATTTAAGCCACTTAGCTAAGGTGCTCTGGATAAACGTGGTTTAAACTTTGACCAGAGGAAACTGTGAATACACTCAAGGTCAGGCAACAGAAATTTCAATTTTTAAACGGTTACTAAATCGGCGTCACACACTTTCGCTTGGTTTATGTTAATAAGTTATTCTCGAATTTTAAAGAGATTATTTATTGGACTGCTGAAATACACGATACTTCAAAAGATATTTACATCAAATCTCATAGCCTATAAATCAAATGCAAGTGGTCAATTAATTTAGCACTAAACAATTTTTTGTCACGAGATTTTGTGACAGTCTCTCTTGATGCCTATCATTTGTTGAATACTAATAGTTTTGTATTTTACTTGTTACCACCTCTATCAAATTGTAATTGAATTTCTTCAACTTAAGATTAGTTTTGATAATACTCATTTGCACAAGAACATTTATAGTGTACATTACGTGATTTTTAACATTTTTACATATTATTAATCATTTTTTAAGGTTTATACGAATGCATGAGGAGACTAAAATTTTAGATCTTTAATCATTCATTGATCCAAAATATAATTAATTAATTTGTATCAAGTATTAAATTAAGTGATATTAGAGTTCCGAGAGAAGCATCGGAACTTCGATTTATAAACCAATTTATATATAATTGTCATAACTGAAACAATTAAATTAACATATAAACGTCTTACCGAGTGATGCACTACTGAGTTGAATGATAACTTGATTCATATCTCCATTACATTGAGCTATAAGTTCAAGATTTCGTAATTTGTTTGTGAAACCCATCTCATTCAAACTCCTCAATTCTTCTTCATGGGATTGTTGGCTCGGAGGGGGAGCTGTTAGTTTGAGAAGACACATAGTATAAATATTTAGATCGATCACAAATTAAATCAATACAAGTGAGACAATATAACCGCTTTTCTATGATCACGCTTTTGTTATTTTTTGTTTAATAATTGAGATTTAATGTTTTAATAAATTGTGTACATTGTGTAAAATGATGAAATATTTGTCAAGTATCTTTCCGCGCGCACCTGCAGAAAGTAATGTTAAGTGAAGCAAATAAGCACAATACGTTAAATTATAAAAGGATGTTTATACCAATGGTGTAATATACGATGATGTTGTACGTTTAAAAGTCTAAGATAAACCAAGTTTAAACATATGTATTTGAAATAGTCTTTTACAGAAACAAAAGTAAATACATAAAATACAAAAATTGGCAATAAATAAGTTGCTTTAAAAAAATATATTTGAATTGAAAAGGTGTTGTCCGACGATAAATAGACTTCTTTTAAATAAAAACTTAAAATGCAATACCATTTATAAAGAGAATTACATAAAATCATTGATTTAGTTCAACATTATTCAATAGGAAGTTGAACATATTATTGTAAATTTAAAAAATTGAGACATTCTCATACCATGAAAAGCATGTAACGATGAACACCTACTAAATAGTACTTCTGTAAAACTAGAGCCACCAGTTTTAGAATGAAATCATTCAACTGGATGAGTTTAATGATTGCTAACGTAGAACTTAGTTTTGTTGAAATTAATTTTAAGGAGATAATTCTCCTGGTAGGGCCTACTTGAGTTGGTTTGGTACTATATACATGATTTAGTATTTGACAAACACCGACATCATCTCACTTTTCTGCTGTGCTTCAGATGGTTTCATAGCGACGGCTCCTATAACATAAAATGTCTCATTGTAAAATGGTAAAGTGGTCGTCATATTAATAGAACATTTTATAATAATAGTCATTTTCTTATGCAATAGGTTGCTATGTAGATGTTACGTTAATAACAAAAGGTTGGTACTTATGCCGCTCAGAAAGTTATGGAGTGATACTATGAAAAGTCAAACCTGCGGATTTAAAAGATAAAATGACCAATTTATTAGGCAAAAATATCATTAATTACAAAAGAGATCAAAAACATGAACACGATTTATATACTTAGTATTTATAATTAAAAAAGTATAGAGGTGATGCTGATGATTGAGCAAGATTTTAGACCAACAGAACTATTATTATCTAATTAAATGTAATCATTTGTATTGTATTTAACAATTTTAATTAACTAAAAGACGTGAAAATATCGTACTGCTTAGAGGGTACACTATATCAAGATCGATAAAATGTATTGAATTATTAAATTGAGTTTGATCAGTTAGATACAAATAGCGATCACAAAAACATATTACAATTATGGAGATACACTTGTTGTTCTCCTAAAGGTAAAATTTATTCCGCCATTCTTTTGTATTGATTTGATGTCAACAGTGAATCCTGCTGAAAGAATGGTTATTGATTTTTGTCTTTGATATCTCATTTCGGCATTTGCTTTGCTCTCATGCATTATAATATGTTTCATGTTTTTATAATAAAGTAAAATGATGTATATATGTATAATTACTAGAATAAATATATGTTAGTAATGTTTACTAGACCACATCATATAATAAAGGTTTATTTATAATTTCTCACCTAAAACATATTTTTATAACACAAAAGTCTTACCGAGGGATTCTTGGTAAAGATCTTTAATAACTCTATCCATGTCTCCTGAATATTGAACCAGAAGTTCGAGATTTCGCGAATTATTGGTGAAACCGATATCACACAAGCGTTTCAATTCTGCTTCATAGGGTTGTTGGCTCTGACGAGGGGCTGGCAATTTAGAATACAACTATTATATATAAGTTGATAAAAATACATAATTAAGAAGAAAATATGTTTATACAAATATTGTACTTTGATTTACATTCTTCTATGGCGACTACATTTGTTCTGAAAGCATATAAGAGGCAAAACAAAACTTTCCCCAATATAAATTTAGCTGTGTAGTTTAATTCTTCCGCTCAGAAATGATTAGTAATATTATAAAAATGTAAAATAAATTATTTATATATAATATATTAGTTCCTTATTATACTTATAGGCGTAAAAACATGATTCTGTATAAAATAAATTATATCTAAAACAAGTTATTGGCTACGTGTTAAATGCGCAAGAGATATTATCTTTAAAATGAAAGGCGGAATAAAATAGCAAACATACTAGATACATGAAACCTTTTATAAACATGACACCTAAACTAGAAACATGAAACCTACTAGATACATGAAACCTACTAAAAAAATATAACCTACTAGAAAAATATAACCTACTAGAAACATGAAACCTACTAGAAACATGAAACCTACTAGAGACATGAAACCTATTAGAAACATGAAACCTACTAGAAACATGAAACCTACTAGAAATTATTCTAGAAATTACAGTGACATTCAATATTATATTGATTTTTATCTGAATTTGTTATTCATTGACATCGATCTTGGTTTGTAAATTAATTTTGTAGATAATAGCTTGTATCACTACAATATACTCATAATTATTTGACAAGCATGTCTCAATAATCAATAACTATGTTTTTATTTTAATGTGTTGTTTTTACTTTTAAAAATAGGGGCGTTGACTTTGTGTCTACTCTGTATATCTGTATGTGATAATATCTGAAAATGTAAATTGACTTATATATTAGCGTGCCTTTGATCAATTTAAAAGATGAGGGGGATAAACTTACACAAACCTATGTTTATGTAAGTTAGAAAGTGTCCTCATATAGCAAATACACTCTAATAACATAATTGTTTATATTTTATGTTTGTCATACCAAGCGTTATTCTTTGCTCTTCAGGAATGGCATTCTCCATAAATGTTGGTCTGTTGAATGCTAAAATTTAGGAGAGATGTAAATATATATTAAAATATTGAAATGACTATTGTGTTTTTATTCTTATGATTAAATCATAAAAAATGTATTTAGTTAAAAATAAATATACTATTTTTCCCGAGCGTTTTAGACAGATTTTTTCGTAATATAGTTTGTTACATATATATTTATCGGCAGTGATGTATGTTCTGTTCATGATAATTACCATTTTTAAGGAAGCATCCCAATCATTTTTTTAAAGCATGAAAATCCAAAAAAAGTTAATTATTCATATATATTTCACTGTACATAAATCATTTAACATATTATTTAACTATACATACACTACAGAAAGTAAATAAAGATATAACACAGATTTCTATATGAATAACGGTTTTTTTCTATTGCAATATTTGACCCAATTATACAACACAGAGTACAGTAGACTATGAAAATTATAAAAAAAGAAATTATACCAATATCTTCCATATTTATGTACAATCTCGATTATGGCTATTATATGCGTAACATATAACGATTTTAATTCAATTGAATATATTCAATGCGTGATATGTGCGCGAATGCATTTGGTTTCATTTATTTATAGTTTAGGTTGATTTTGTTATATCTCGCTATGTGTTGGATTTCCATACATCAATATTGAAATGTAATTAACAATATTGTTATTGGAATGTTGGATAAAGTTAAAATTAAGTATATTATCAACAATAATTAAAAGGTATAGTTATTTCACAAATGCAGAATATTACGTAATATTCCATAAAGGTATAGGCCTATGTTAAATCTTTCGTCTAGAGGTTTTGACTGGAATGTGATTGATCAAAAATATTATCAATTATATATCAACGTCAATAAAATGGACGTTTATAATGTTTCACGAAATAATCATGAAAAACGTTACGTTAGTCTTAAATAATAATTGTTAAAAAAATATACTTCTCAGTTTTTTCCATGCTTTGTTCCGCGCATTGAAAACGTCTGGTTGACAGAAGAAGGATGTGAAGCTTGATTTTATGGCTGCAAAGATTTTGTGTTTTACTTTAATTTAAAATTGTTTCAACTATTTAAATTTCAGTGCTTTATCTCATTTGCCTATTTGAAACAAAGGCTTTTTTTAAAAATATACTATAATAAAATGTAATGTTTTTATACTGTATATATCAAAGTATAACAACATTTAAATAGAAACAATACATATAAATTTACAATATAATGTATTGTTTACATTGGATACAATTTAAAACATGAAAATAACCGTAAAATAAAAATAACTAAACATTTAAAATGTTGCTTAACATTATAAAATTCAATTTCTATCATTTATATAACAAAGACATTTAATTAAAACATTTCTAAACGCATATTTGTTATCCCAAATTATAAGTGTATATATTACCTTTCGTGAAAAATATCCATTAATCATCAAAATGAAATTAAAAGTAGAAAATTAAATATTACAAATTAAATAGTACATATGTCAATGGATTTAGTATATATAACCTAATGCGGCTGGCCGATTAGATGATCCTGTAAGACAAATAGAAGTAATTGTGTTCTTGATGAATTCAGCGACATCTGAACCAATTTCATCAGAAATCATTGAGATTTTATTCAAAAGGCTTTTAACAAAAGGATTGTTTGAATCAGTGATATGTTCGCTATTGACTATATTGAAATCTGAAACGAATTGCAAGTTTTTGCAAAAAAAGAGAAATTAATGTTATATTAATTATTTTAAGTTTTATAAAGGAGTAGCATCATAAATATTAAATATAAGAAATGGTGACTGATTTTTTGTAATAATAAAAAGAACCCTATGATATTGCCGAATTATATGACGCAGATTTAGACTAAAAAACGACAAAGAAAAACTGGTATTATGTTATTAGTAATGTTTTTCTGTAACTAAATTCATAAGAAGGGCTTGAATAAAGAAAGCGGTAATGAATTTTCCACACTCTGTTGCTGGACAATGGGAATAAATATTTTGGCAATATGAAAAAAGTATATATATTTTACATAAAAATTGGTTCATTCATTCAGGCAGATACTCAATTTATTTATCGAATAGGAAATGATTGGAATATCAAAATATTATAAGGTAAAGTTGCTTACATAAATAAGCTAATTGGACTATTTTTTGAGATAATGGATTTGTTTCAAGAGTAAGTAGCCTGTCATGTGATATCCCTACATGGTTGTATGACAATGAATATAACATTAAAAGTTGTAACACTAAATTTTGTTAAAGTAACGTGAGCCTATAATGTATTCCTCCATTTGTTTATTTAATTGCTAGATGAGGGTGGAGAAAAGCGCACCCTCAATACTTTACACAAATCTACATATGTGGACACCATAAACCAATTCAAATTTATATTAGTATTGTCATCAATTTCTGAAGGACTTAATTGTTCTTTTAAACTAACATATTTTAAAACTAATCATATAAGCAAAAAAATTAATAATTCAGAAATATTTTCTTTGATGTGCTCTGAATCGTATTTATTGAATCCAAACAGACTCACCATAATGGATTCCCACACTTTTAAAAATCGCTTTGGCCAATGAAATAGCAAATCTGAAAAACATTCAAAACATATTTATCGAAACAATTTTTTTCGAAATTTGGTATGATCAAAAAAATTATTAAAAAAAACAACTAAAAATCATATAATTTGTAAGGTTTTAATTTTGTAGAAAATTTCAGCTCAAATGCTTAAATAATTATTTTCTAAGTGATTACTGGTAAATATCGTCTTCGTGTGTGAATTGATATTCAGGATTGTTCAGACTTTCCGGAGTCATCAGATATATGCGTCCTCTGCTAAGTCCATCTTGTCTGATTGATGTGTAGCTGTGTTGACGAAGTTCTGCGTAGATACGGCACAGCCCGAAATCACCAACCTGAAATACATATATATATATATACAACATCAATTTCGAAAAAAGAAAATCTATAATAATTAAATAAACTAGCAAATAATAAAATCAAATAAAGAAATTGCTGTCATTATTAATTGAACTATTTTAGAAAGTATACATTTTGCATAATATTTATTTAATTATTAAAATATACAATAAATACATTTAAACTTAATTATACTAACATTAATATTGATTTTTTAGCAAAAAATGATTCTACAATAAATTTGAGCATACACTGTGAAAGTTCATTAAATAATCGTTACATTTTATATATTATATACATGGTGTCCAAAAAGTTTATTTTATTTTTAGATTTGTAAATTCCAACATTTATTTTTATTGTCTGCATCATTATGAATCTATTTTAGAAGAGCATTTAAAACTGTCATTGTCTCATTATGGCTTTTAGACTTAATAAACAGCAAAGAATCGCAGCTATTACAATTTATTACGACTCTGCGTCAAATGCAGCAGAAGCAAGTTGCCGTTTCAGTGCTTAATTTCACATTCATCAAGTTCAGGGCAGAAATATCAAAGTTCTGGTTGATCAATTTTGACAATACAGCTTCCGTCAATGATTCAGCTAAGAGTGGATGGCCTAACACGGCAACATGTGATGAAAAGTTTGCTGAAGATTCATACTGACAGAACAGTACACGACAGGGTGTCGTGGTGGTCCGACGAAGCCTGTTGTAAACTGAACGGCCACATCAATAGGCACAACTAACTGCGCCTACTTGTATTAGGCTGCTGAATATCCTCACATTATTCTTGAAAAAAATATTTTAACATGCCAGGGATCATCACAGTTTGGGCAGCAATCTCCGGCGAAGGTCTCATTGGTCCTTTTTTCTTTGATGGGCATTTTAATGGAGAACGATACCTCACTATGCTACAAACGCAATTTTATCACAGAGTACAACATCATGAAGACTTCCTCTTTCAGTAAGATGGAGCACCACCCCATTGTGACATAGCTGTTAGAAAATGAATGAATGCTACATTTACCGATCGTTGGATAGGTCGGCGTGGGCCCATTGAGTGGCCAGCTCGGTCGCCTGACGTAACTCCTCCAGCTAGATTATTTCCTATGGGGGTGCTCAAAGACTTGGTATACAGACAAAACCTAAGAAATATTCAACATCTTCGACATGTTATTGAAGCACAGATGCAAACTATCGATATTGATATGTGTCCAAAGGTGTGTCGTAGTGTGGCAGGACGATTGAAGCAATACATTAATCATTACGGTGAGCGTTTTGAGCTGTTTAACTGAATTATTGACTCAACTGTTCTTTTCATGTTACATTTGCGTTGTAATTGTATTTATAACTTAATAAATCTAATGAATTAAATTTTGCTTTTATTTTGTACCGAAACATTTTGGACACCCTGTATTCATTAATACGTTGATATGAATTCGATGATTATTTGTCAGGTTCATGTTTATGTTCGTGGTCATTATTAATATGGAATTGATGGCATTTGTCTTATTACTCGTAACCAACCCACCCCACCTGACCCCCCCCTTGAAATCCTCCCTGAACCACCTGACCATTACCCCGATAGAAAAAGATATTCGGAATGAACGATTTTGGCTTATTTATGATCCATAGTGATCCGGATCGTAAAAAAGGTATAGTGGGAAGTGAGGGGGGTAGGGGTGTCAAAATTAAAGAAGTCAAAAGGTAAATCGATTCTTCCTATACTACTACTATTCTAGATCCTAAACAGTTCAGTTATGGTAGGGTAAAATGGTAAAATTACAAGAATAGATGTTTACTTCGCACAATATTTATTTTCACACTATTATTTTTGTATTGTTTTGCATTTTCACAGCAAAAATGAAATACATCTTGTAAAATAAAAGAATTTTCCGGGAAAATATGTTCAAAAAATTCTTGTTGCTATGTCTCACGGTTTTCAGTAGTCTCTAGATCTCCAAGAGTCAGTCTTAACCGATTTACTTGTTGTATGTTTGCCTCAATTATTTGCTAAGTGGCTCTGGTTTACTGTTTATGGTTTCATCGTGGGAACGACTTCTGAAACTTTTCGAGTCATTGATCAGTTATTGATATATTTTTAACCTTTATCATCATTTTTCAACCATAGCCTACTTAAACGTTCTATTATATATTTGATAACTGAGCTGTACGACTCCTGTATGAATATATATAGTATATATATATATATATTATATAGTTGAATCAAAAATCTAAGAACCCTAGAATGGAAT
This sequence comes from Coelogynopora nodosa, assembly GCA_034780555.1. Taxonomy (NCBI): domain Eukaryota; kingdom Metazoa; phylum Platyhelminthes; order Proseriata; family Coelogynoporidae; genus Coelogynopora; species Coelogynopora nodosa. The sequence continues at coordinate 4,511 of JAUZND010019207.1, read as the reverse complement.
GTCTCTCTATTCAGCCTAGAGAAATTAGCATGTATAATACTGTTAAATGTTATATTCATTTTGCTTTATTTTTTGTATGAAATTCGGCGAAAAGTGGCTTACACGCAGTATATAATATTCGCCCCATATAGTACACAAATGCAACTGATCGTCCCGTATGATGCTTACAGGGACCATTTTATGCACCCAGACATTATGAGTTGGATTAACTTTCGTATTATTATAAACAATTACAAATTATTCAACTGAATTCAACAACCAATTCGCTAGTTTTTACAATTTCATGACGAGTAATTCATGGGTTCCCTATAATTTATCAGACATATACAGTCTACTCCGCCTAATCAGGTAAAACCTAAAATCCTAAAATCCTAAAATCTTAAAATCCTAAAATTCTAAAATTCTAAAATTTAAAATCCGCATAAACAGGTAAAATGGAAATTATTTTGTTCCGGTTAGACAAAAATCTATTTTTAGAGAATGAACTTACGATTTTTTCATACTCATTAACCAAAACATCAATATAGAAAATTGACTTTTTTAACGGAACCTTTTAACTCTATAATGCTCCACGAATCATTTATTTTAGAACCCTAACACCTGCGTTGTTAGGTCAATACGTATTTTCTTCTCCATGATATTTGTGATGATATCTATTATAGTTCAAGCCTTATAATATGGTACTTTAGATTTAACTCTAAACATATTGTGTAATGAAACTTAATAAATATATTATGGGCCAAGCCTTTCGCGCTCTCATTGATTATAAAACGACACTCCCACGCGATGATGTCAATCCCCAAAATACAATATAAAATGTGAACTGTGCTTTGAATAATGGCACACACCATGACGTTAAATACAATTTGAAAAAATAATTAAACATATTATAATGATAATGCTTCTGTCATTTTGAACAATAAAATAAGCTCAAATGGTTAAACAAATCATTCAAAAATGTTTATGAATCTAATTTAGATATTAGTACATCAATTCAATGCATAATTTCTTTATTAACTGGAAAGATTCTTTGGTAAAACCTGAGATGATTATTTATCATGTACCTATATTGTATATAAATTAATAGTAGTATGTTTTTTAATTTAAAATTGCTTGCAGTTTTGCTATTTTTATTAATGAAATTATATGAGGAATAAATAAAGTAAAAGTACTAATAACTAAAATAACTGAAAATTACTTAATTACTATTGACCAAATATTTACATTACTTTTATAAATTTCATTCAACGTTATTCGTCCATATATATGTGCTAGATGGTTATCGATATATCCACGTATTTCATCCAAATACGTTGGAATTTTGTATCATCATCCGTTTTAGGTTATAATGATTTTAAACAGATCTCTTTAACGTTCATATATTTTTACGTTAATTCATATATTACTAGCAACGATATTTATTATAAACTGTTAGGATTTGTTGAATGGTTCCAAAGTAGAGTAGGAGATATATTTTACTATTACAATATGCACTATTTTTAGGTAGGCTGTTCTTATTAGGGTGGTCATTATATTTTGACTAAATATTGCATAATTGTTTGCCTTCGATAAATTTTGGTAATATTTGATAAACTAGATATTTTACATTTGTAGTATATACTACGATGGATTTTTTTCGTTTTCCTCACATCCTCAAAACGTTGGATAATATCGACGCATCACACGAGCCTCAAATTCGTTTGTCTGGTACTTAAGTTGATATTTTGGACAGAGGAACGCTGGTGATTAATGGAAGGAGGGCTAACGATGTTATCCACATCCTTCTTCTGCTGGAATGCTACTAAATAACCACCAAGTCTACTATGAATATTATATCGTTTTTTTCACTATTCTAAGTATTTTTCTTAGTGTACTATTTAAGTAAACTATTTGACTTGATAGTTTGCATAATATGTACATACTTAAGTATTACTTATTAACTTTGCTACTATTTTACAAATATCTATGCACTTTTGTTTTTTAATTTGTAGTATTTTTAACCAATGTATATATTTATTAATGACACTAGTTTTATTAGTTTCATTTATTTGTGTCATACAGTTACATGTGTTTCGAATAACTGGAAATTATTGAGTTTAAAGGGGGTTCAAGGGTCTGTCAGAAGGGTCAGGATTGTTCAAGGGGGTCAGCGGGGGTCAGGTGGAGGAAGGGTTGTTAGAGGCGGAGTGACGAGTTATGAGTCAGGTGTCCTCATTGTCATACTACTTTCATGTATTGTTCATAATAATCGATATTGACATTTATTCGTTAGTGCATTGAAAGTGGATACTGTATAAAACATCTTACATACAATTAATTAAATTGATGCAGTATTTTATATGAATTGCTGTTAATACATCGAAGTTTCCTTTTTAGATTAATATATATATTATATTTTTTTATGTTACATAATATATATATATATATATATATAGTAGATTATAGAAGTTAGAAGTGGTACAATATGCTTTTTTAGGCTTTCCGAAAGTTATGTAATATAAAGTAGAATAATACCTTTGCCGTCCATTCTTTTGTATTGACTAAGATATTTTTGTTGTCAAGGTCAGTATGAGCGTAACTAGCCTGTCCCATGGCAACCAATGCCTCGGCAACACCAGTGAACAGATGCAAGATAACCAGACACGCTTCTCGCTTCGTCAAATCAGTCTCTATTTTGAACTAAAATATTTAACAAAAAGACGATTCATTAATATTGATGTAATTTTATTGAAAAATATCTATTCTAGAAAGTGATACAAAATGCAGGCAAAGCTTCAATATACAACTACTTAATATACCTCTATGGAAAGAGTGTCAACATTCATATCTAACAGTTCCATGACTAGTATGTTTTGATTTTTGACAATACCGAAAAGTTCCACAATATTTTCGTGATTGGGAATACCAGCCATGTACTTTAGCTCGTTTCTAAGATTCCGTCTCCTGAAATCGAAATGGTTAAAATATGTTGTAAGGAAAATGTAAGGAAGGGAACGGAAAGAAAAGGGGCGGAGAAAGAAATGGAGAGGAGAGAGAGACGAAGATTGGGCTAAAGTGAGAATTGCAAATGGTTGAGGGTAAAGCGTTGAGGGGAATGGAAAGAAAGGGAAAGGAGCAGAAAAGGAAGGGGTAGGAAGGGAAGGGGGAGGAAGGGAAGGGGGAGGAAGGGAAGGGAACGAAGAGAATAGAGACGAAGAGAAGAGAAAGAAAAGGAAGGGTATGAAAGGAAGTGGGAGTCAGGGAAGGAGATGGAAGGGAAGTGGGAGACTGGGAAAGAGGTGGAAGGGAAGGAGGAGGAAGGGAAGGAGGAGGAAGAGAAGGAGGAAGGAAGGGAACAAAAACGAGGGAATAGGGAGAAAAGGGGATGAAGGAAAGGGAGACGAAGAAAAGGGGGAGAAAGGGAAGGGGAAGAAAAGAGGAGGGAGAAAAGAAAATGGAGGAAAAGAAGAGGGAGGAAAAGAAGAGGGAGGAAAAGAAGAGGGAGGAAAAGAAGGGGGAGAATTAGAAGGCGGAGGAATGGTAGGGGAGGAAGGAAGGCAGAGTAGTGCAGGAGAGAGGGAGAAGAGGAAAGGATGAGGGGAGGAGAGGGGGGGAGTAGGGAGAGAGAGAGAGCAGTGGGAAGGAGTAGGGGAGAAGGATGAAGTGGGGGAGGTTGGGGGAGTGAAGGGAGGTGGGGGATTAAAAAGGAGGTGGTGGGTGGATTAATTATACGGAATCAAAATAGTATTTTTCGGACAATTCACATAGTGTATAATAAATATAAATCATTGGTTATTTGTATTATTACAAGAGTGGAGGTTGGTGAAACGGGGAGCACGTGTAGGAAGGATGGAAGAGCGAGTATGAGAGAAAAGGGGTGAGTGGGGGAGTGGAGGAGTTTGGATGATTTAACACATATGTATATTACATATTAGAGATCTTTGAATTAGAGAGATTAGAGATCTATGAATATATAGATAGTGTATATATATATTCATATTAAATTTATTTAAATTATTTTAAAATACCTAATGAGAATTTTATTAAATATTTTTAATTTTTTGTAATTTAATTGGATGTAAGAAGTGTTACCTTCATTAACACATATTAAGCAATAACAGTAATATTAATTAAAAAAACATTTAAAATAAGTTTATAAAAACAAGTAAACTGTAAAACCAAAATTTCAGGGTAAAAAACAAGTAGGGGAAGGGGGGGCATAACGGCCATGTTAAGAGAAATTCCTAATTTTTAAAAATATTATTCACGTTATGTCTATAAAAACTATTTTACATGTATGGTTGTGAAGGTTTTAATAGAGCACAATATAAATTAGTCTTTAGTATCACGTTTAAATAATAGAAAAAAGTGTTCGAAATCACTTCCACATATTTATATTTATAAAAAAATGAGGGGCAAAACGGCCAGTCATAAATGAAATGTAACAAATTATAAGATAGTTAATTTAAATGCCTACAAACACAATTCGCAAGTAAAAGAAATGTCTCTGTGAGTTAGTCCTGCACATTTTT
>JAUZND010019196.1:0-26069 GCA_034780555.1 Coelogynopora nodosa | reverse complement strand
TCGTATCATATCTGATCGTATCATATCTGATCGTATCATATCTGATCGTATCATATCTGATCGTATCATATCTGATCGTATCATATCTGATCGTATCATATCTGATCGTATCATATCTGATCGTATCATATCTGATCGTATCATATCTGATCGTATCATATCTGATCATATCATGTATCATATCTGATCATATCATGTATCATATCTGATCGTATCATATTCTGATCGTATCATATTCTGATCGTATCATATTCTGATCGTATCATATTCTGATCGTATCATATTCTGATCATATTATGTATCATATCTGATCGTATCATATTCTGATCATATTATGTATCATATCTGTTCATATCATGTATCATATCTGATAATATCATGTATCATATCTGAAGGCATGTATTCTAATCTGATTGCCTGAGCTTTGTCTTTTCAATTAAGACATATCTCGCTATACTTTTGCTGTAGGCGCGCCTGTATACTATATACATATTAAACGTTAGTGGCAAATAAATGCAGGATGTACGGATATAGCAATACAATAACCTTGTCTCATTATTTTTTGCTACACCAATCATTTGCGCCAATCTCACGAATCGCTATCGGCCAACATAGTTCGTTTCAAATTTTATAATATATTTGTAGTTTTTACCTTATACCTTACATGATTTTAATGAACGATAGTTCAGGCTTTTTACTGTGTTTATCACTGTTATATATACAAAAAATAGTTAAATAATAATAAATATAATAATTTAAAAAAATAATCATAGAAAACAATAAATTATACCTATTTTGAAAAATAAAATAAAGCTCAGATGAGTTGTAATAAGATTAAAACAATAAATCAGAATAAATTAAAAATAAATAAAATGGTAATTTATAAATAGAGGGGTTTGGAGTATGTAAACGTGTCTCGCACTTTTTATATTATATAAAAGCTTTGCGGGATTTTTCGACTTTTGAACCGAATTTTGCTAAAAAAAAACAAAATAATTTTATTAACATTTTGATGACTAAACGAATTATATAATGTTTTCGAATTACATTTGGTTTTACAAATTGATGTATTTTTTACTTTTATATGCTAAGTGTTGACAACTTTGAGCCCTACACACCACCAATTTGATACCCTCCCCATATTATATTGAAATAAAAATTTGAAAAATCTAAATATTATGAGGTTAATTTTATTTTATTAATTAACTCATTAACCCTTCGTACGTTCGCATATTTTGTAGGATTTGCTACCTGCGAGGGGTTAATTCATAAAATCTAATTTTATTTATTTTTGATCTATACAGCTGTGAAAATTGTGGTGTTACAGCATATAGCCTCTTTTTCCAACAAAAATTAGATCAAAATAAAGTTTTTTTTTAACATTTAAAAACAAAATTGATTAAGTTTCAAATTAGATTTTAGATAACTATAAGAGCTATGAAGATGAAGAGAAGGAAATAATATACAGTTTTAATGAATTAGATTATTTTATTACATTTCGAAATATTATATCAAACAAAATAAAACCAAAAAAAATTGATAACACCTATAGCTGCTGTTTATTGAGTTTCTTAAAACGGGAAATGTACATATTAAAAAATCAATAAGAAAGGTTCAGTATTTCAGCGGTTGTACTAAAGACAAACATCGATATTAATTATGTCCTTATATTATCCATACAATACACATTATTCTCAAGAAAAAGCTTTTAGTCTTAAAATACAAAATTTCCTACCGTTTCCAAGAATGGATATAATATGCATGCATGTGCAACCCACGGATGTACATTGCAAGTAAAGACAATATGATAAAAAGTTTGATCAGGCAGTACGTAACATTTGAAGCGAGCGCTGCATTAATCTAGTTTTATATAAATCACAAAAGACGTTCTGTTCTACAATGTTATATATTGAAGGAAATAAAATTGTATAAAAACACCCAACAAACACATTGTACACCGTATAATATAACTCAAGAACGGAACTACTTACAATATTTGAAAGTATTTCCTCTTATGAGAAAACTATCATTTGTTACCTTCGATCTTTTGAAGATAAAAAATCTCTAATGGAATTGAGAACTATGCATCATGCCAGTCAGCCCAGGTTGCCAGAAAATAATCTTGAGATTATAATTCCTTTCAGTATGAATTCAGGCTACCTTGATCACCAAACTGCACACGTTCAGAGCCACACATAGAGTTTTATCAGCTATATTATGAAATCGCATATAGTTCTATAGTAGTGTTCCATTTTCACATAAAAACTCATTTTAATATGCCAACTTAACTGAAATATATTATAGGGGAATTCAACTTTCGGGTTGGGTTGTGTTCAGCTGAAGCATGTAACTGTCCATGGCCGGCGCTGCCATTATTCGATTGGTGGGCTCCTCCGGATTAAAAAATTACTGACGATAATATATTTTTTCTATTGTTTTTATTTAATGAAAACACTTACGAGATACTAACATCTACATGAATTTAAATATGTCGCGTAAGTTTAAACATTGCGCATTGGAAATATTTAAAAATAGTTGAAACAAACAATAAGTGGAGATACTATAATTGTTACCGAGACATTGACCTCGGCTTCTATACTCAAATCAAGGAGTCACATGTGTGCATCAATAACCAACTATTACCGACACATTCAAAAAAGTCCCCCCCGCCCCCCCCCCCCCCCTTCCCCCCGCCAGCACCGGCTATGCTATATCCTTGGTTAGTCGGGCTATTGGATTAAAACGGGAATAATTAGATACACATATTGCCTGGTTAGTACAGTGGCCGAGAACATTTTTTACTAATCACATGCGTTTAGTGATAAACTAATGCGTTTAGTGATAAACTAATGCGTTTAGTGATAAACTAATGCGTTTAGTGATAAACTAATGCGTTTTGTGATAAACGAATGCGTTTAGTGATAAACTAATGCGTTTAGTGATAAACTAATGCGTTTAGTGATAAACTAATGCGTTTAATGATAAACTCATGTTTTTAGTGATAAACGAATGTTTTTAGTGATAAACGAATGCGTTTAGTGATAAACGAATGCGTTTAGTGATAAACGAATGCGTTTGGTGATAAACGAATGCGTTTAGTGATAAACTCATGCGTTTAGTAGATTACAGACAGTTGTGTTTAGAAGATGTAATATATTAGACCGATTTTATTTATATAAGCAGCCTGTCCCCTTATTTTTCGAACTTTGGTCCTACCCATAGGTCAAAAATGAATTTCCTTAGAAAACTGTGAAATAATTGAATTTGATACGAAAATACCCAACTGCTTTAAAATTGTCATTCACCCAATTATATAATTCTCAATTAACAACTGGTTATTATTAACACTATCATTCGTTTCCGTTAATTTAGTGGAATGGGAAGCTTAATGTTTTATTTTATTTTTTAAATTAAGTATGAATATGCTTTACAGAGTAAATGTCGATTAGATATTACAATTTAAAAGAAATAGATTTTTTTAAATGTGACTACAACTGAAAATTTTCGACATTTGTTCACATTATAATGTCTTTATGAAACACCAAATTAAACTTAATAAATATAAAAATGGTGCATCTATTACATAATAAAGGGTAAAATAAACCTGAAGTGGACATACCCTATAAAGAGTAGAGCCATATGATAGTTCCTTAAAAAAAAACAAATATATGTATATATTATTTATTTATTTTCTATGCTCTAAAATTTTGGAAGCATCACATTAGGTCACTTTACAATAGGATTAGATTACATTGATTGTGCGGCCATACATTTTCACGACTGGCGCCAGCTATGTACTTCTTTGTCCAATGAAATCGTTGTAATATTTGCAAAGTTTTTATCCAATCGCTATTGCAAAGTTGTTTTTACAACCCGATTACATAAGACAATTCCGTGCCCATCTTAGCCACCTTATATTTTGCATCATGTTCAACTAGTTATTTTTACTTACTTACAGTTTTTTTCTTGGATTTTACATTTATTGCAACATTTATTACACAACTATTATACCTATGTATTTATTGAAATGAATTAGTAAAATGCATATTAATAGTAATATGCTTATTATTAATTCATTCAGTAAATAGGGTATATCAGATATGTACAATTATTATTTTCTATAAAAATTACTTAATAGTTATCTGAAATATATTTTTTCATATTTTTCGATTTTATTTTGATGGTAGAAAGTAACATCTTACTTACGTAAAAAGCAAGTTTTTATTTTAACTTTAGACTATGAAATAAATATGTAATAAAGTTGTTTTTAGCAGATATTTATAGAGGTGATAACGAGCTTTCTAAAAATATTAATATTAATATAATTCTATTTAGATAAGGGGAAGTTATCCTATGTAGCTAAATTACAAATATTCGGACTCTATAAATCGCGATCGATCGCGCGACTGACATGATACTTATATGATACATATGATACTTATATATATATGATACTTATATGATATACATGATATGAGACTTCACGCCGACGAACAATTCTTGCTTTAATCTGTCAATCATAATTTAAAAAGTAGCTATCGTCAATCTAAGATTGATCCAATCTAGTCTAATCGCAATTGTAAAGTGACCTATTTTGTCACTTAAGGTGACTTATGGTCACTTTTGCTTATCACAGAATCGCCAGTCATATAAACCGTATTAAAAAAGATGTGACTTAAATCCGGAGGAATAAAACACTATTTGTCAAGGTCGTCAAAAAACAATAAAACAAGTAGCTACGATATTTAAACAAACAAAATTAAACAACCTAAAATGTTTCCAAAATGTTAATAATAAATATTTTTGAAGTATTTTAAATTTAAACATGTATTTCGATGATCATATTTATCGACATATAAAATCCCATTCATTTTTTACCTAAATTAAACATTTAAAATCCTTAAAATTTATATTTTTAATAAAAAAAATTGTACCTACTTTTGAATTGACGACCTTGAAAATAGCATACCTTTTTTTCGAATTTATTCTCCGGATGTACATATCACAATTGCGTTACAAGCAAGTATGTACTTTTTGTTTTCGTGTGCATAATTGAACATTACGTCAAGTTATGCTAGTTCGACACTATAACAATTTGTCATTACCATGATTTAAACTAGTGAATATTCGACATTATACAAATTCGATGCTATGATTATTCGACGCTGTAACAATTAGTCATTACGATATATATGCCAATTTGATGTTATAAATATACCAGTACAACTATAATCTAATGCTAAAATATCTACATCTCAAGATTCATGTCTTTTGCAATATTTTTGCAGCCAGCTTTTTGAATATATATATATATATATATATGTGTATATATGTGTATAGTGTTTATAATCTATTATGTTTGAGAAGTTTCATTGTGAAATAAGATAAGTTTTTGTTGTTGATTTTATTGGTTTCCTAAGTGTAACTTTGACAGAGGCAGAAACAGTTGGTTAAATTGTGTCAAACGGTGTTTAGAAAACCACGACGAAGATCAAGGCCAACAAGGTAAAACAAATGAGCATGAAATAGAACAACAACCCCTTAAGAAAAAATCGAGACTGGCCTCGCCACTGGTGCAGAGGCAAGCTTGCCCCTTTTAAAGGGAGACAACTTGAGATCATTTTCCGGCTACCTTCTTGATATCAGTCTAATTTCACAAACCAGAAAGGTATTACTGAAAATAATATCCAACAGGATGAAAAAACATGAAGAGGAAATAGTAGTAGAACAAGCTGGCTGCATGAATAAGAGAACAAATATTAAACATGAGACTGATTATCGAAAAATACATTTAAAACAATCTCTTTCTAGAGAAAACGGTCAGGACAAGCTCTGCGATGACGCAGAATGATTTAGAAAAGAGATCGGTGTTGATTACGAGTGTAGGACATGGGAGTGTGAAGATGGTCACAAGAAAGTACAGTAACCTGCGATTCACCGATGACACAGCCCTATATTATAACTGTGACTATGGCTGTGAATATGCCTGAGCCTGAACGCACAAAACAACACAGTGCAGAAGGTGGTCTACTACTCAACGCCAAGAAAACCGAAAATAGTGGTAATAAACAAAACCAGGATTGATTTCAGTAACATTTGGTAAGATAATACTGAAAAACAATAAAAGAACAAAAGGAATATGTCTATTTATGATGGAAGTAGTCGCTTAGAAAATGTTGGCGATGGATTGCAATACTGTTCAAAGAGTGACTTGCACCGCCTGTAAGAATGGTAGCGTCATTAACCATATCAAACTGAGGCTGCAAAAAGTTACAGCTTATATCATTGCATCATATATGTTAGTGAATCCTGGGCGATGACCAAAGGCGATGAGAAAAAAATGATATTTTTTAAATATGGCCTTATTATGAAGGCTATTACGAGTAAGCTGGAGAGATAGCAGAACAAATAATTTGGTTCTAGTCAACATTTATGGTAACTTGACTCTACGCAAGATCATTAGATCGAAGATAATGCGATTGTTTGTACATATAGTCAGACGACAATACAATTTAAATAATAGATATTAAACAAATATGTTTCAGCAAGATTACTATATTCAGAAATTTAAATAAACAAATCAACAAATAACGATTTTTTATTGAAATCAATATAATATATACATAATGAGATACAAAATTTAGTGATGTTAATATGTAAACATAAAGATTATACAGCAAGTTTCCTAATATTAACAAATTCCTGAATTTATACAAATCTCCAAGTCGATAACAATCGTAAGTTTAAATGCACCGCCATCATGACTAAAACATATGGTTTAAACAATCTTATATTTGAAAATATTAATTGATAATATACTCTAAAGTGTATAATATATCTGGTAGTCATAAAATAATATTCAAAAATTATTTATAAAAATTGTTTTGAATTGTTTTAATCAAGTCTACAAAATATGTTGAATAAAAAAAAGTATATTATTCATTTTTCACTTTGTGGTGTCATTCCATTTCTGGCCATTTTTTGGTATGATGCGCGAGCACAAATTATTATTTGTATTCACATCTCTATTTAAGAAAAAAAAACAAAAAAACAGTCTACAAATCTCATATTTTTAATTGAAATCTGCTTTATCATGCTTAATTGAAAATCAAGTTTTCTAAAAAAAAGAAGTCTGAAATAGGTACATATATTATTCAAATTCAAAATTATGGTAATATATTACTCATAATTATTATTGTTACATTAATGTTGCTAATTTTATCAAAATGCGCAGAATCAAAATACTTTGGTGTGCAGGTTAAATTAGTTGTACATACAATAGTTCATTTTGAATGAAATGTATTAATTTAAAATTATTATTATTTGCCTCTCTTTTATCACATGCGAGATAGTATTGTATTAGTATTCTTTTAAATGCAATTAACTGCAGCTTTTATTTCAATTGTTAATGTTAACTTCTAAAGACCATAATGACAGCACTAATATATATAATATATATATATCATAAAATCGAGATAAACAAAAAATCTTGTCAATGCTTTAATTTCCGATAATAAATCTATTTTGATGTCATCAAAGTCCTTTTTGCGCAAATAGCTTGCATTTGATTATTATTTAGAAAATACAATTTGATGGTCAGAATAAGTCTTCATACGCGCGATCAATTATTTAAATATTGTGGTATACAACAGCTAATAGATGATTATTTATTTATTAAATGTTCATCTATTAAGTTTTTCTTAGATAAAGTTATATAGATCATAAACGTGTTATTCAGAATAAACCTTTCATGCAGAAACGATTTTATTGAAATTGTGTTATATACCTTCTAAATGACCACATTATTTTAAAGCAATTCTTATAGATCGCATCTATAAAATGTAAAAATGTTGATCGTATCTGAATCCAAAACATGTACAATGTTTTCTAATATTTTTGTTATCTAATGAACGAGCTCACCTAAAACTATTGTAATAGACTGATTTCAAATATCAACATATTTAGCCGTGATATCAAAAATATATCCTCCGTCAGTTGTATACTGCATGTAAACAATTAAAATGGAATAGGCAAACTATACGGAACATTTCATGACGAGTTGTTACATAATTAGGAACCTGTTCCTGTTTGATATGTAAGGGGAACGAATTTTTCTACCCTATAGTTGTTCAAAAGGTTCACTGCTGTTGGCAGAATAATTACTAAAGCAGGGCTGATTTCAAAACAATTTGGTAAATTTACAAAAGATTTACAGAATAATTAATAATTTAAAAGTTGATTACATTTGCCAAGTTATAACTATTATTACTATTAATTACTAAATCTTACAAATTTATTTAATTTTTTTTTATTAAATAGCTTACTTGTGAAAATTTGTTTATATTAAATCAATTCTGTTAATATTTAATAATGTAGCATAGCAAATGTTGCCATTTTTAAAGAAATAATTTAGTAAATAATTTGTCAGTTTATCAGCCATTCAAATCAAATAACCTGCTAACAACACAATCAGTTAACAATAAATGCCATATACCAAACAATATAGGCAATAGGAATGTGTAAACGAAAGATCTCTTTTGATTAAAACGATTTTGAAAAAAGACAAACAAACAGATGGCCAATTGTGCATTCTGACTATAATTTACAGATTCCAAAATCATTTATTATGGTGACCGAATTAAAGAGACTAGTGTTACGTAATACAAACTAATGGTTTACGTAATAATTATGTAATATAGTTAGGTTACGCCGGGATTATGGGCTTCGAGTTGTAATATTAATTTATTAAAAAAATTGCAGCATTAGTTTTTATAGCTTTGGAATAAAATGCACCTATGACTAAAATTAATTAATTAACAAAAAAATAAAAAACATGACATTACACAATTAGATTTATCTTAACAAACATATTTTCTTGTAATAATCTGGTAAAAAAACTGTAGGTCTAAAAAATGGCTGCTCAAATGTAAATATATAACTAGAACAACAGAATGAACCATTTTTACCATCCTATATATATATTTTGATTGATATAACTGAGCCAATGTATTTAAATGAATGAATGTATGCGGCGATCATCTGAGTGGTCCGATTCCAGCGATCTTCAGAACCCACCGCGACTACCACCTCCGCTGCCAGGATTGCAGACGGCCGGGAAGCTGAGCAACTTCTTGAACGCCCGGCGGAACTCAATGTTGAAGGTGGTGTAGATGACCGGGTTGAGGAAGGAGTTGATGTAGCCCAACCAGGTGACCACACCGTAGACACCGTTGAGGAAGGCTTCAAAGGGGGGCGTGTTGAGAGCCGGGAACTTGAGGGAGAGCCCGTAGAGCACGTTCACCGTGAAGTAGGGGAGCCAGCACGCGAGAAATACACCTGTTGGTTAGGAGGAGGAGGAGGAGGAGGAGGAGGAGGAGGAAGGGAAGGAAGAAGTGAATAACAATACATGTAGAAGAGAATCGTTGAAAATACAATTAGTTAATATGTGAGATTTTTGGGGATTTAGTTGTACCAAACATAATTACAGTAAAAGTAATTTATGAAAAATTATTCGTGTTTGTTGGCTCGTAAAATGTATTAATATTATTACAAACAAAATAATCATTTAAGGCCTCCTCTAACAAAAAGGTTATAGCTCTGTATATGACATGACACTTAAAAATGATGGCCATCCAGGCTTTTAAAAATCAATTTAACTCTGAGTTACATATGGTTTTAGAACTTATAATTAAAATAGTTTAAATTACCGAATAATAGAAACATTGGAGGGGACATAATTGTATTTCAGGAATCATGTCACACCCAATATTTAAATTATTCAACCCTATTGTGCACCCATTTCAGAGAATACAAATAATCCAAATAATTCCAATTCTTAGGATATATTTATTATACATATATATATCATTCAATTGTAAAAAATTCTTCCAACTAGAAATATATCAAGAAATAAATACAAAGGAAACATTCATAAGGAACACATATCATGGGTTGATGCACCGGGGTAAGTGCCCCACCACCAAAGGGTTATGTTGGCGTCATTGGACTATTATTAACAGTACTGCGCCTCTATGAAAAATTATGATGTTTGTAAAAATATATAAAAAACTTTGCGTTTCCTGATTACCCCCCTTCGTTGTTGTGTCCCAAAGTCTAGATAAAAGATCTGCATCAGCATCTGCTCCTGCATAGTTAAATGGACATTCATCAATTTAATATTTAAGTTATATTTATTTAAATTTTAAACTAGTTTAGTATGTTTAATGTTTTATTATAAACATAATTTTGTTAAAAAAAGCATTATTATATTGCCGAAAGCACTCTTGCCCCGAAAAAACTGTGATATATATTTTTTTAATTCGTTCTAGCTTACTATTTTCTTTCTTTAAATAATGTATACACATAAAAAATATTATGTAAAATTCCTATAACAGCGAAAATTATTAAACATTACAGTATTTGTGACGATATGTCAAATAAAAGTATAGCACATTGTTATGCTGTTATAAATGCAATTCACGGTATAAAAAATAAAATACAATTTAAAATATTTTATTTACGAGTTGAGCCATAATTTTCAACTTGTTTGTTTTGTAATTTATTATATATTATTTTAAATTGGGAAATTAGTATTTTTTTATTTTAAAACGTACTTTCGTCGTACAATGCACTACTTTTCAATGAATCAATAATTCGCTTCAATTATTTTTTGTATAAAACACATCTGAAGATATATATTTCTTGCAATAATGATTGTTCATAACACTACATGCACATTTACATTTTGCGCAACTGCGTTATAAAAAGAATGCTTGAATATGTTGTGTTATAATAAGTTATGAAGAACTATATGTGACATGAAGAAAACGTGTTACACTTATTAATTGCTTATAATTACAACACTGACACGTCTTACTGAATCAAATATTGATTATATTTTAAAATGGTCAATATATTGTATTTATATAATTCCATTTATGTATTGTATGCAATTTATAGTCAATTTTATTAGCGATATATTATAAAATTTGGAGGTTATTAAACTAAATCGAGGTTGTTTATAATAATAATTAAAGGTAAAAAATATGCAATTAGTGAACTTTCTCATAGAGGCATGTGTGTGGGTGTATTTGCAAAAGCATCAAATTTAACCGAAGACTATACCTTTCAGACTGTCTAAATACGAATTCCGACAGGAATTTAAGTTCAGCTAATTGTAACTTATAAACATATTTACGAACTAATAGTATTGTATTCCCCATGTAATATAATAACACACAACTAGCCTATGCTAGTTATTATTATAGTTCAATAGAAGCTATCACGGCATTTACCAAAAAATAGCTGTGTCATTTGAGATGATAATATCTCTCAGCCAAACATAGTTTTATGTATCAAGTAATAAAGCTAATTTGCAAATGAGGTTTATTAATTCAGATTTATTCAACAATTTCAAAAGTGACTGGAACATTCAGTCGTAAATTAAAAACATTCGAAACTCAAAACTGTTTAAAATGTGAATCCAATCAAGTTTTTTAAAAAGATTTTTTAACGTTTTTTTAGCAAAGTCTCAAATTTGCATGACCATAGAGAAATGTAAAATATTTCACATGTAACTGTTTTTTCAATTTCAATTTTAGTAAAATGACTAAGTAGCCTTTTTTCATTGTTTTGTGTACCTAAGCTACCGTTTATTCATAAATTTACCTTTATGTTAATCGCATATTGTGTTTTTTCTTAGCATGTATACTTTTGATTTACATATAAAATGTAGTACTACATATTTAAACTTTATTATTACGAAATTCATTAACGCTTCCCTTTCTCATCTCCATATTATAATGGATCGTAATCTTTTGATATATTTTAAAATTTTGTTTGAGAGAAGTTTACAAAAGCTAGGGGTTTTTATTATTCATATATCGTTCCTACTTTCTTGTTTTGTTATACAATATATATCTTCCTTATTGTTCCAGTATGTACCTTATTGGTCCCAGTAATGTGTTCCAATGTATTATGAAACATTAAATCAGTCTAGGGAGATGTCATTAAAAGATGTAACACTATTTGTTATATATGATATTTAGGTGCTTTTATGCTTCCAACTGCACATATTATTTTACAAAACATGAAGAATGATCAGGTAGCCAAATATC
This sequence comes from Coelogynopora nodosa, assembly GCA_034780555.1. Classification (NCBI taxonomy): domain Eukaryota; kingdom Metazoa; phylum Platyhelminthes; order Proseriata; family Coelogynoporidae; genus Coelogynopora; species Coelogynopora nodosa. The sequence continues at coordinate 13,953 of JAUZND010019196.1, read as the reverse complement.
ACGCACAGAGTCATTTCAGATTGTCATAAAAAAAATTTCAATTGAATTGCCCAACCACGTAAGTGTCTGACCTACCGAGAACTATGGCCAGTGTCTTGGTCGCTTTCCTCTCCCTCCGAGCCGGTCCTTTGTCCCACTTAACCTTGGGCGACGTGGTCTCTCGACGGTTCTTCCTCTTGAGCCGGTGCCAAAAGAGGCCGTCCTTGCTCAGCATCCAGAAACCGGTACCGCCCACGCCGGCCCTATCAGAGGCCTTCTTGGCCTGTCTAATCCGCTCCTTGAGGTGCTTCCGAAAGGCACACATGTCTTCGAACTCGAGGGTACGCTGATCTGTGCTATCATTCTCCTCCTCCTCCTCCTCATAGGAGTTCAGTGATTCGAACTGTTGATTTGAGTAGGTGCGAATCACTCCACCGACGCCGCCGCCTGCACAACCGCCCCCCTGTCCCCCATTGTTGGTCCTGGTGGCGCCGCCCTCACCGTTGCAACACAGGGAGTCGCCACCACCGGGTACTTCGAGTAGTTTGGCGGTTGGCAAGCAGATGATACTGGTGTGGGTATTATGGGGAGCTGGTATACCGAGAACCAACTTGTTAGGCTCGTCCGGTGTGGTGATTGGGGTGCAGGAGATTGTGCCGCTGCTTGGTGGGGCGTTCGTCTTTAGGGTTATCCCCTGGAATACAGAATGGAGCATGGAGTCACTATCAATTTAAATAATCGGCCGTTTATACAATGTACATAGGAAACATTTATACCAATTTTCTTTTTTGAATATTATGATATTTGATGAGAGTATTTGTATATGTATTTTAATTTTGTATGCTTAATATATTTTTATTTCGTTATTAATTGTTTTGTAATTTACTACGAGTATAAAGAAAATATCTACCTATTTATGTATGCTAAATTGTGTACTCATTACATAGTACATTATATTTAGGACAAAAAGCAGTAACAGTCAATCTCCTAGAATGCATGTTATATATGCATTATGAAATTAGAGCTTAAATATAAAATGTAAGTGGAGATATACCGAAACGAAAATATTTTTTAAGATTTCTTTATTAGTAGAAAGATTTTAATTAAAATCAAAATGGATAGATAACTCTATGACTGAACGTATTGCACGTGATTGCTTGCTTTTGCAATTTCTCTGCTTTGGCAAAAATGTAGCACAAATTTATTTTTGCACGAATGTAGGGGTGCAGTTGGAAATGGAGTTGGTTGGTGCTCATTAGTGAATGTTGCCAATTAGAAACAACTAATTGGTAGAGGAATTTGTTTGTATCAATACAACGCGTAATTTTTTAGTTGACCAATTCTTTGTTCAGTTTTACAATTAAGTAAATTTTTACCTCCTTCTTTGACAGATGGAAAGGCGTTTGGTCTGATTATATGACACAGAATTACAAATGCATCAGAGATATTGAAGGTTAAAATGTAATTGAATTAAAAATATATGAAAATAAATAAATAAACATTAGACATGTCTAACTCTTTGCTTTTGATCAGATTTTCGAGATAAATGAATATGAAAAATTGATACATAAACATTATTCAAGAAATAACATTTATTGACGCATAAAATAAAAGTAATAAATAAACATGTACAAAATAATCATGGAATAATACACACAGCTATACATTTATCATATGTTGATTAACTGTTGATTAAAATTGCATTAAAAAAAATTACTTAATGAATTTAGTGCGACAAAAAATAATGAATTGTATTTTTAAATATGAATATTAAATTTAACATTTATCATAGCTAGATCTACCTTTTTTTAAATATGAAAATACAAAAAAGGCTACCTGTCCCGCTTTTTGCGAAATGCTGCATTCCAGTTTGGGCAGTTTCTTGTGTGCCTGGGTGAGGGCCTTGGCCTTGGCCCGCTGTCGAATCACCCGGAATATCCGGTAGTATAGGCAGATCATGATGACGGCCGGCATGTAGAAGGACCCGATCGACGAGTAGATGATGAAGTCGGCATTGGAGAAGTTGCACTCGTCCTCCTTCCGGTAGAGGGAGTAGTTGCCGCCCAGCGCAATCGGCAGGGCAATGCCCAGCGAGATCACCCAGGTCAGTGCTATCGTCATGTAGACTCGGGCGAAGTTGCTGTGTCGCGAGTACTTGAGGGGCTGTGTAACCGCGAGCAGCCTGTTGGGAGGAGGAGAACAGACAGCACCGTGATGGTCCTGGTCCAGTGCGGGGTAACCTGCTCGAATACCTGACGCCAAACATCCGTCGATTTGAAACCCAACGGCCTAAGACAGAGAGACTGCTACTTACTGTGGAATGACATGTACATTGTATTTCGAGTCGTTACAACGTCATAGCATCGCTCATATTAGCCGTAATGGCACTGTAAATGGTGAGGTCACTCCTCTGTGGCACGCCTAGAGCAATGCGAGTAAGTTATCTTATCAACTTGTCGGTAACGAATATATAGACTTGCTTTTGGGCTTAAGAAATTAAAAAAATCCTTGTAGGATTTTAGGGGGAATGAGAAAAATGGAAACCACACTTGTTTCCAAATAATGAATAATTCAAATATACACTGCTTACTATTTTTTATTTATAAAAAATAATAGATTGCTCATTTAATTTATGACAAATGCAGAATAATGTAATCACGAAATAGAACCTACTCCAGATTATGATATTTCTTGGTGAATTTTTTATAGAATAAATAAAATTAGAAAGAAATGTACTAAGTGAGTGTTGTAAGCTAAACATTGTAGTTAATACTTCATTATAACATTACTAAATTGAAATGATATTATCGTTATTAATAATAATGGAATTAATGGAACGATGTATTTTTTATCCTTTTTATTTTTAAACTGATTCAACCGCTGTTTATAAAATTTGTGTTAATATTAATTGTTGCATTTCACATTTATAATATATATATTATTATTATTATTATCGTTTTCAGATGGCCTTACACAAATTGAGCGGTATATCTCTATTAATGAATTATAAAAAGTGTAATAGTAAACAGGTTAAATTAACAGCTGTTTTTAATTTTTTTTAATTTAAAATCGCAATTTAATTAATCTCTACTGTTTTAGATAAATATACTATTATAAATTTTATTAGAATTTTTAATATTACAGAAAACTGCTTTAATTTGGTTAATTTGTTGAATTATTCAATATCATTATTGTGTAACATTTTAGAGATAACTATTGCTCGAGAGAGGGATATTACCAACTTGTTTCGTAATGCGAATCGGTTTTGTAATTGCATTGTTTGATTAATAAAGCGACTTCTACAAAAATCTAGCGTTTGTATTGTACATTTTACTTATGTTAATTTATTTAATGAATATGGTCCGCAACTTTAATGTTTATTTTTTCATTTGATTGGTACAGAATCTAGTTTTTCTATACTACTCAAATGTTGAAATAAAAAAAATAAAAAAATTTTTTTGAAGAAGTTAAAAATGGAAATGTAATTTTTCGCTTAAACGAAAATAATTAGTTCGCTACTGTTCGTAATAAAGGGTGAAATGAACACAGTATCTTATTTAATCGCGTTTATATAAATTTAATTGGTTTTACAAATTATTAGAAATAATAAACTTAGAAGTATAAAAAATATATCTATTAATCTCGACATTAAAAGAAGGTAAATATGTCTTTTGAGATTTTTATGTTTTTAAATGAGCATTCAACATATTATTGTTTATGGAAACATGTTAAAAATGATTCTTTAATTTGAAGCAGTAGCGGTATTTGTAATGCAGTGCATAACATGAAGGTGTATATTACAAATGATTACACAACAGTAAATTATTTAATGTTGCCAGGAAATAGTTGAAAAGATCAAAGTATTACAATTTTAAATGCAAGACTTAAAACATTTAAATGCAATATTTAGAATTGTATAACATTAAAAAACATTATTAATATATATATATATATTATATTTTTAATGTTTATTTTATCGTGTTTTGTCTGAATATACTAAACAATACATCATTAAAAATAAATAAATAATTTTTTTAAAGCTTTCTGTTTCAAAATATACTAGATGGGATAATATTAGTTAATATAAAATAATGTTTAGCTTTTTAATTACAATTATTTTTTTTGCACTAAATGCTTGTATTCTAAATCTTTTTCCGGTTACAGACTTATTGGGAACATTAAATAGTTTTCCCTAATCAGAGCCAGTTGTTCGTTCGACTATATCAACCGATAGTTCGGAACCAAATTGCAAAATGAGCATTTTTCATCCTTCAAACCGCTACATATACAATCCATAACTGATTTCTTCTTCTCAACCTTAATTGTACTTATATAATATTCTTTTTTATAATGTAGTTTTTATGTCGCTTGCCAAAAAGTATTCTTATACGGATTATGTGGCTAACGTTACATACCGCCATTCGAGTATTGTTATTGAAAGACGTAAAAGGTTACTTCTTGCAAATATTATTTAAAAAAACTGATGGAGAGACTTATATTGAAGAATAACAGGAAATATTTGTACAACAATATAGTAATACAATAATAAACTTTATAAAGATATAATAAGCCATTATTATGACATGTAAAGTTTTTCATTAATAATAATTTAATTATGACAATTTTTTTTGTTATTATGAATATAATCATAATCATAATTATCGCATTTATTATTATCCTAAAGCTTATACATTTAAATATTTCAATCCTAAACTTCTAGCTTAAGGAATTAATCATTTGTATGGATATCCGCTATTAGTTGTTGTATCAGGTAGCATATTTGTTTATTTCTCAAACGCAATTTTTTCGCCTAGTTAATTATTAGCCAAATCTGTTTTCAATTTGTAATATACATCCAACCTTCTGTAGTTTATGGGTCTTCAAAAAAAAACTGAACGCACCAGGATGACGGTCTTGTACATTCAACGACAGCCGCATTCGAAGCCACAGTCAGGCTCACTTAAAAGAATTGTATTTTTACACTGATTAAAAGCATATCCAGGAATAAAGATAACGCATTTTGATTGTGCACACACACATAACAACTTGTAACAGGAAATAAAAAAACACACACACATTTCTTTACAAGAAGGGAAGAAAACACAGCAGTCAACTCTGATTAATTATTAGTCAGTTGTTGGGGAAGTAAACACACTGCCGATATCGGTTTTAGACCTCTCATTTAATGAAAAAAGCAAACTAAATTACCCTCTATGCGCCGCATATAGAAGGGATATGTTATAGATTACACACACACAAAGGAGGCCTCGCCGTCATCGTATTTCAGAAATATAACGAAGCAGTCAAGAATTATGCATTTGATATTATGTCAAGGGAATTTGTGGTTGCTTCTGCTGTTACAGCTAAAGCAGTGCAAGCGCTAAGAATGGGGTAATAACAATAAACAGTTAAATTGCCCATTGTTTTGGTGATTTAAAAAGATTATTCACTTTTTTTTACCCTGAAAAGTTTTCTTGGTTAACATGTCAATTGAGCAAGTAGTGTGGTGATTATCTGCTTCTCTTAAAATTACATCAGTACATCAGTTGTATTCTCACTCAATTGTAAGGTAGTTAATATTATTATAAAATGTTATTCAATTAAAATCTATTCTGTTCGTTTGTAAAATAGTAAATTATAAAATGAAGTTGCATACTTCCATGTTTCAATAATATTTTCATATTTTATTAAAACATTCAATTAATAAGAATGAAATTACTGATAGTATTTAACAGACCTATAATACATATTTGGTTTATTTAGTAGATATTTCTTTTTAAATTTTCCGCTTCGTCTAGCTGTCCTTTATAATGTCGTATAAGCGCCATATTTATTTGGATGTACCTAATGCTAAACAATTTCAATATTGTCAATATTGATACCATGGAGAAAAACAATACATAAAATTGAAAACTTAAAATAAATTTATATAATATGGGATTCACAAGCCTTCGATTCGGTTCGTTCGCTGTATCGATTTGCTTTAATAAACTGAAGCAGCTATCTTGATTGAGATGATTATTGGAAGGAAACATCAAGTTTACTGACATCTATTTCGTATGTACGAAATTGAAATTTTTGTATACTTAGAATAATTATTATTTTACAGTAATAGTCATTTAATATTTAAGAAAATACTTTTTTTTTTTAATAACGTACATTAACAATAAAAAACATAACTAATGCAGATATTTATGAATTCATAACAATGTCAACCCAATCGTGAATAATCTTAGAATGGCAACATATATATATATATATAAATATATAAATATAGCTAGAGTATAATTATAGCTCGATAATTATAGTTACCAATCGATAATTATAGTTACCAATCGATAATTATAGTTACCAATCAATAATTATAGTTACCAATCTATAATTACAGTTACCAATCGATAATTACAGTTACCAATCATCGATAATTACATTTACCAATCGATAATTACAGTTTCTAATTGATAATTATAGTTTCTAATCGATAATTATAGTTTCTAGTCGATAATTATAGTTGCTAATCGATAATTATAGTTACCAATCAATAATTACAGTTACAAGTCAATAATTATAGTTACAAATAAATATATATAAATTTATATCAAAAACAGTCGATCAATAGTTTACCGATCAATGCTAATAGCGACCAGATTGAGGATAGAGGCCGTACAGAACATGACATCGAGCATGATGAAGGCATCACAGAGTGCCGCAGTGAAATCCCAATGATGACTGTTGATCTGTGAGGAGGACCAACAAGTAGAATTGAATAGGTTTGATAGTAGTACAAATTAGTAGTATAATTTGATAGTAGTTAGATTATTAATATATTTAATAAAAGTTGATGTAGGCATGTAGGAATACAAATACAATCAAAATGCAAAAACTTTTAACGAGTATAGTTCTGCTTACGTACAGTATTTTATTGCGTTTTTTATGAATAATAAAACACTATTAACATTGAAATTGACCAACGTACTCAAATAGCAAATTTAACCATTAAGTATTTAAGAAAAAAAAAAATTGAACAAATTATTGATCCTTTTTAAAGAGAACAATATTTTAATGTATTTTTATTTCTTAGAACTTTTAGTATTCTCCAAAGATAACATTTTACACAATCTCTTTTTATCAGAGCTTCAATCGAATAACTCGACTATCTCAAGCAACATGGATTATTTATTTGTATGGGAAAACAGAGGGTGGTGGGAGGTGGAAGCCTAAAATGGCAAAAGTATCCGCACGTATTTAAGACACATTGTTCTATCAACATGAGGGAATCATCTATATAGTATATTGCTTATAAAATGGAATTATAAAACTATTGACAGTTTCTTTCACGACCGTATAGAATATTTTAAAATTCTCAACTGAATAAGTAGATTTTTTGTAATATTTATTGAGAAGATATTATAAGAAATGGGTGAATTCATTTTTGCTATTCCCACGTGCTTCTTGTCTAAGAATGACAATCGCATTTTAGTTGTGTTGCGAAACCTGTTTATATCTGTTCTTTTTAGATTATGTTGTGGTTTTCACGATAAAATATTTATTTGGACATTTTACAGGAGATAATTGCATCGCAACTTGCATTAAGATACAAGTTGATCAGAATTGTAAAATTCAGCGTTTATTTAATAAATAAATTTGACACCTTTTAATTGATTTGTATTTATTTTATAGCTAATAAACTTGAATTAATTTTTTCTTATGAGCATAATTTTTATACTTCTTTACGTGTATCCCTTCCTTGGAAAAACAAGAAAAATTGATGAAGTAAATAATAATTCCTACAAAATAATTACCTCAAATGATAAATATGAAAAAGTAAATAAATCCCCTTTCACCTTCCTTTAGAATTTTCAGTTTATGTACATGATTTATTTTATGAATGCCCCTATGTTGGTAACCCTCACAGTTTTTTTATTTGGGTCAATAAAAATGTATATATTAAATGTTACATTGTTTATTTTGTTTTTAAACATGTAACTTGCACATTTTAGCAATTACTATCCCCTTTTATACAATAAATTATAAAAATTACAATTGTTTATAACAATTGTTAGAAACGTATTATGTTCCATCTTTAGCTATATTATAGTTTACTATATTTATAAATACAATATTATTTTAACCGTAAAATATTTCTTTCTATGATATTTAGTTTTGGAATATATCTCTTTTTAAAAGTTAGTTGTTCCCGAATAGATAACTATATTTCCCATTATATGAAGTTTATAGAAAATAACTTGTGGCAGACCAGTAAATACACATATTTCAATATAAAGGATTATTATTAAATAATTTGCGAAAAAAGATGGTGGTAATTCACAATGATCTGGCGTATGATTATTAGTTTTTACAAAACCATATTTTAAGTAAATTATTTGCACAATTAGGGTGATAACTACTGGAACTGAGAAAAAACTAATCAAAACAGAAACAAATATTTAAAAAAATTGAAGCTCACTTTTGGCTCAGATCTATATAGTTGTAAAATTTAAATTATATTCTGCCAACATATATTTCTGTTCAGTAAAGTTGACTAAGTGCGTACATACATAATATGATTGAATCTTTTCTGATTGGCTATAATATGGAGTCACCATATAGTATCAGAAAATGATTGATAGAAAACAGATATCAGAAAAACATGTAGTGAATTCGATAACCATTCTACTATTACGCCTCCCCCCGGCCCTTTACTCTCAACCATTAATCTAGTAAATTTCTAGAGCATATCAGAGAGCACTTAATGGATATTTAATCCGCTTGAACAGGATAATTGAGCGTTTAGCGACCATATGTTACCAATATTAAACATGTAAATCAATTAATAAACGATTATCCAATAACATAAGCGAATAATTAAATATTAGTAATAATGATATTAATAGTTCATTATAAATAGTTCAATAAATATTCATTATAACGAATACAGGACAGCCCATTTGGGCAGTTTGCCATTGTTGTAAACTTTTGGATGAATTTGTTGTATCTTGATATATTTTGAAGCGTTTTTTTGTTATTTGTACCATTTTTCAATCATGTTCACGTTATTTCCAGATCTAAATAATCTATTTATCTTTCTGTTTACACATGCTGGTATGGGGATCTCTTATTGTAGAATGGTTTATTTAATTAAATTGTAATAATTATACATAGACGAAAAGACGAATTTTTCGATCTTTGTGATTTTCTTTCTCGATTTTAATGTGCTCAAACATGACATTGAATGAAATATATACGTAGCAATTTTAAGTCCTACTTCTTGACTAATATTTAACGTACTAATTCAAGGAATAAAATTAATAATATGTTATTAAATGAAATACTATAATTATTTTAACAATAACATCATAAAAAGAGAGTACAAACATATAAACATGTTGATACAAGGTAATGCGTATCATTTAATATCCAGTGCGTAATCAAATATCTGAAGGAAGTGTGTGAGTGGCGATATTGTCATTCATGTTTGATAAAGCAAATTTTGAATTCTATAATTTAATGATTAATACATATTTTTAAAATAAAAACCAATATATATATATACCCGACATTAAAAATGGTACATTTAGTACTACACTTGAGGGTGGAGGGCATGTGCTTATGCGACAGATTAATGGAAAATCCCAGCATGGCACTAAATTTATATTATCTTACAGTCTTTTGTCAACATTTTACACATCAAAAAATATGTCTAAATTTATATAATATCAAAAGATTACATTATAAGATGTACATAGTTTTCATCTCATTGCAATTGTCTCAAACATTCTAAAACCTAATACGAAGTGTAATAACATCTTATTTTTTTATAATTAATGATTATACTTTTATTATAGTGCCGGTATTTCAATATACAGCACAATATACAGCACAATATGCAGAATAACCTAATTCTATTGCAAAAGAATTTAATAATTATTACGCAATGAACTTATTATATGTCGCAACTTTCGGTCATTGTATTATATTAAAAGTGAATTGGTAATTTTTTTCCGGTTTCTAAAAGGGTTAATTCGTTTTTACCTTTGTTCACTAAAACTAAAACAATGACATTTTAATGAAGAGTTGTAAAATATTTTAAAAAACATAAAATTATGCGACCCTTGTTTCGATCTTATTAATAATAAAAAAAAAACTTTTTCAATGAAAATTATAAAAGTGAAAACTGATTAAAATGATAAAATGTATACATTTAATATTAAAATTATTCTTTGAAATATAAAGGTAAATAGAAAAAATCAATAATACGATAAACTATATCGACAGTAGTAGTCCTAAAATTTAATTAATTATTTAATTAATTAGATTTCTTATTATAATTGATTATATACGTACTCGGTGATATTTCGTTAAATTTGATAATTTTAAATAACATTTTAACATTCTAAATTAACATTAAAATTGTTAAATGTTTTCCATTTATCTTATAAATTATAGTATAGTGGCCAGACTTTAAAGAATTGCCATGGTGGTGAATGATGGAACGAATGGTGGAGATGGTTTCATTATAATATTAATTTAATTATTTAAAGTTAATTCAATATCTTTTTAATACATTGGAAGTTTTTTTGTCCAAAGCAACCTACACAAAGAATAAAATGCTTAGAAAATTAAAAATAAATCAAAAATTCTTAAAATATTTCATTATTTTAACATGACCATTAGCAGAAATTAAAGAAAAAAAACTACTAGATAAAAATCTATGATTTTCTCGTCTCCGAATTGATCATTACATTTTGATAACAACAGCCAACTAAAAAAGATATTCGTTGACATCTCATTTCTGGAGCAGTCTCATTTTAAGTGATCCCCACTCTGCATACTTTCAATTTGATAAGTGTTACTTTGAATAACTTTATGTGACAAAATCAGATTTTTTATAAACTTGTCCAAATGTACTAAAGAATTCCTCACTATTACTAAGTTTATAATTATTAACATAAAATTTAGAAATCAGTTTTTGTAGTAAATTAAAAACGTTTAAAATTTTTTTGTTACGTTTTTTAATTAAAAAACAGAGAAATAATGAATTCTTGATTATTACGAGCAATTAAAAAAATTAACACAATAATCTATTTTTGAGCATGCCAAAGAGAACGCCGGCTTTGTGCTAAGCTGTGATACTTCTGTTTTGCAGTCGCTACATAATCCAGAATTAGGCGCAATTATGCAGATTTGAATTCGTAATTGTTACATAACAAAACAACTATACAATGTATAACGAAGAGTTTACGAAATAGATTAGACGACAATAGCGAAGATATGTATTGTATAAGTATATAATTCCCTCATTGTAATTAAAGTCTTCGTTGTACATATATGTGTCTGCTATCTGCATGTATCTGTTATCTGTAATATCTTATTTTATATATATTATTAGATATGATTAAATATAATATTATCATATGATTTTTGCCGTTTATAGCCTTTTCAATATTCAAAACAGGTATGACTGAATTCAGTTATTAAGAAAGTGTTAGATAGTTTAAAAATATCAATTTTTTCGAATAAAATGCCTAGAAGTCTGTAAATATTCTATCTCACGATCGCAATCTATTGATTAGAAAGCTACTATTACACATTTTTATTTGTACACAATAGTCTACGTAGATAGTCAGTATATTTTAACTTCCTATGCATTTAAAAAATGGAAAACTTTGGTTTAGAAAAATTGCGCGTGAGCATAATAGCTAGCTATGATAACAATCTATATGGCGTATAAAACATATAAACCAAGAAATACATATATTTTTTAATGTTAGCGCAATATTATTGTTATGTGAATATTTAAAAAAATAGTGGAATATGTCAGTACATATCCAATAATTATATATAATATATGCAATGCAATTATATACTAAAATATTAAAGAAATCATTTAAGTATATCTTGAATATATAACAACATTACGTTATTAATTGACATTACTATTTATTATTAATTATTACTTATTTACTGAAATTGTTATTCCTATTCAATATTCAAGACTTCACTTTATTAAATGTTTACATATAATCAATGACACGTACCACACATGAACTGAATTTCCGATTTGCTTTGTAACTACTAAAAGTGTAGATGAATCAATACAATTTAATAATATTATAAACAAATGCATTCTACTTTGCCGTTACAATTATCATTAGTGTAGTTATAATACAGTTTGCATAATGCTTTTTTTGGTATGGAAAATATTGCCACTGTTAATTGTGAAGTATTTCAACAAAAGATATGATGAAGTTTATATTTATACTTTAACAATATCAGCTCAATACGGTAAGAATTAATTGTAAAGTCTACACATTTAATAATGCACATTCAATTATTAATTAGAAGATTTTTGAAGTAAATATACAATATGAGGGAAACTAATTAGAATTATAAGTTAGTAATATCTGCTATTATGGTATGTTTTTGGTTATAACACTATCATTGGTAATACTACAATTTTATGTAATCCAATAGTCTACAGCTAAAAACTTGACTACATTTTAAAGAAAAGTAAAAGCTTTAATATGTGTAATGAATAATCAATATAAATGTAATCAGATTTCAATAATATTATATATGATTCAATGATTTTATAATATGTTTACAATAATTAAATTCTCCCACTTCAAAATTATGATTTGTAAAACATGTTTGGTATAACTAAATGTCATCAACTTGTTTTTCTTTACAAATTGTTTTAGACATGACTGACACAAAAAGTGATTTGTAAATATGGTAATTACGATGATGGAAGAAAAGGTGATACTACTATGATCCCTACTATACTACAACTATAGATATATACATAAATAGATGTTTATTGATTTATGCATAGAAATAAGTAGGATGAAAAGATGTCTCCCTCTTATATGTTAGTGAATTTCATTCGTATGTTTTTGTTACATATTACGTGTTAAAGCCCATGCCCACCAAGCGCGACGCGGCGAAACTGAAGTTGCGATTATTCCAATTTTTCTGCGACGCCGCGCGACAAAATCAATATTTAATTACAAACACTATAATAACTGATGAGACATCATTCATACACACACGTTCCTGCACATACTGGAAAGAGTGAGATTAAAATGTGAACTAAAATTATTGTTTGCTGAAAGGCGCATCTTTGCGTTTCGTCGCGTCACGATTGATGGGTATAGATAGGCATTTAACTATTTAACTTATTAACTTTTTAACATTTTAATCTCTATGATTTTAATAATATAATTGTCTACATGTTTTACTAGTTATTTTACGTGAGAAACTATGGCTCTCAAAATATACATAGCGTGTTAACTGTAAAAGATTTTAACCTATCATTTGATGATGTGTGTATATTTATCTCATAATTACCAAAGTATAATGAAAGAGTTTACATATTGTATTCTTATTTTATTTAGTCATTTCCTGCTGGTATGCTACTAAAGTAGATTACTATTGCTCTTTTTTGTATGTATCTTAATTCAGAAGTGATTATATCAGTGTTGGGTTGGGGCAAATAAATTAATGTTAAAATGATACGTTAAAACAAATACGTTGAATCGAGTCGATGTAGTTTCAGCCGAATTGGCGCCTGTATCATTTCATCTAATGCATATTTAAAATCATTATTAAAATCATCTGTATTAATCACGCATATACAGGAATTATTTATTAACGTTTCATCATTAAACGAGTAACAATTAATCAAATAGGGTATTCGCAATAGTGAATTATAGAAACATCTTTAGTAAGGTATATTTTTAATAATATTTACAATACTTATTTTTCACATATATTAAATACACTATAAAATTTGAATTTCAAAAAATTATATTCAGTTGATTCTACGAACCATAAATGATATATTATAAGTTTACAATATTATTCAAATAGACAAAAAAACCATGCACGTTATTGCTATATATATATATATATATATTTATAAAAATCGAAAGGGCCCCTTAATAAAAATCGAATGCGACCGAAAATGTCGAA